>VZTU01006830.1:62350-82522 GCA_013400835.1 Zapornia atra
GGGAGTATCAGTTGAGCTGATAGATCCTGCCCATAATTATCGTGAAAGTATTTTCTACCTTAATATGTAGACATACAGGAACTAAGAGCAATTTATGACATATTAAATGTCAACCAGCTGGAGAAATAATGGTCTTAAAGTTCAGTAATTTTACTGAAATGTTACTTCTGAGTTTCAGTGTTTTGTATACATTGCTATCTGTATTCTTTACTGAGATATAGTTACTTTCTGTTTGTTCAAATCCTCTTTCATTCTGCAAAGCAGTCAGACACATTGTGAGATAACTGTGCTTTGGTTTTACTTTTTTTTTAATGCAAGTATAAATATGGTTCAATGCACAACTTTATTCTTCCTTTCAGATGGACTTATAATTGTTGGTGTCCATTCAGCAAAATTCCCAAATGAGAAAGTTTTGGATAACATTAAAAGTGCCATTCTGAGGTATAACATTGCCCACCCTGTAGTAAACGATGCCGATGCAACACTGTGGCATGAACTAGAAGTGTCCTGCTGGCCAACTCTGGTCATCCTTGGGCCTCGTGGAAATATGCTGTTTTCACTTGTTGGAGAGGGACACAGAGAGAAGTTGTTTTTATTTACTTCTATAACACTGAAATTCTACAAGGAGAGAGGACAAATCAAAGATAACAACATTGGACTAAAGCTATACAGAGACTCCCTCCCACCTTCTCCCCTGCTGTTTCCTGGCAAAGTGACCGTCGATAATTCAGGAGAAAGACTGGTAATAGCAGACACTGGACATCATAGGATTTTGGTTACTCAAAAAAATGGACAAATTCTACACACTATTGGAGGTAAGGGTATATAAGTTTATTACAGTAATTTTAGATTAGGAGGCTGATTCTTAGATGACCTTGCAGTTTATAAGCAGAACTTTTCTTTTTCCTGCTAAAATCACTTTTACTGGAGGTGGGGGGCAGGAGACACAGGGGATGTAGTAAAGTACCATCAATGGTAGATTCAGTTAATGCGATTGGTTGAGATGTCTTAATTTTTTTCCCTTTGTTCCATTGACTCAAGTCTGTATTTTCATGTGATGTCCAGTACGAAGGACAGAAAATACATTCAGTATTCTTCTAAAAGAGTTGCAGATGGGTTTAGATGTAAGTGATGCACACGCACATATAGCAGCAAGGTAGGGAACAGAAAAGAGATGGTAATGCCAATGCCTCCCTTTATAATAGAAGAAATTCATCTTGAATTTGGTGGTGTTACGTTGGGAGGTTTTTGAGGTGTGGGTTGGTTTTTTTTTTTATTGATGGTGGTTATTTTTTACATGAAGAGCACTTCTGTATAGGATCCCCTTCTAGTTTTTAGGGGAGGGGAGAATTAACACCAGTAGCATTGTACTGGTATGTAGGCATCTTAAAATGAAGTTGGCCTGGTATATATGAAGAAAAGGTCTACTATGTTCTCACCAAAATTGAGGTGTAACTTATAAACAGGTTATGAAAACTGTGAAATTTAAATATTTTAAATTCAGTTATATTTGTTACTAAGTTTATATTACTAATATTTCAGCAAGTTGTGGATGCCCCCTCCCTGGAAGTGATCAAAGCCAGGTTGGATGGGGCTTTGGGTAGTTGAGTGTGTCCCTGCCCATGGCAGGGGACTTGGAACTAGATGATCTCTGAGGTTCCTTCCAGCCCAAACCAGTCTGGGATTTAAAAAACAATTCTCTTGGACTGCTTCTGTAAAATTACTATCTGCTTTACATTGCACATCAGGACAAATTGTACACTGTATGCCTTACTCTTTTATTAATGAAACATTCAGGCTTTTTAAAATCTGTTACATTGGTCAAAGTTACATCTTAATGCACCAAGGCATAGCTATTAAGACAGTCTATGAGCAACCATAATAGATGGATTTATGGTGAAAACAATGGTTAATTTATGCCTTAGAATCAGGACTTGTATGCTATATTACTTAGTCTGGTATTGACTAATACCTGTCCCACAGCAGGGTACTATAAAACATAAAAATACTAGAAAGGAAGTGTAATTTGAAGTGACAGTGAATTGAATAGACAGGCTAAGTATCCAAATTAACCTGGTAAAAGCAATACTATTAATACCCTTCTCTTATGGGAAGTACAAACAGGACTTCGTATGACAAAAGGGAGAGAATTTGATTTCTATTTGATATGTGAGATGAAGTCTCATCCAAAAAGCTGCCCTTCAGTGTCCTGGGACAGTTGTTAAACAGCAAGTCAGAGGGAGGTGTCGTAACCTCTGAGCTGGTACCCCTCCTTCCTGTGGCACTCGGTGCTATTTCCTTTCTTGGGGATGTACACCCTGAAGTTTACAAGGGGAACTACTGCAATCTGACGCACTAGAACCTCAGTGCTTTGTGTCTGTTAAAGTCTAAATTGTCTTCTGACAGCAGGTTGTAAAAGTTTGTGTTTTGGTGACTCAGTGGGCAGAAAATAATGTAATGAAGTTGGTGATACAGTAATAAATGTGGGCATGCACAAAGGTTGAAATTACTATATTTGCATCGTAAATCATGATCCACATGTAACTCATATCTAAATGTCTTCTGCTGACACGTTCTGCTAACGCCCTTTAAATGTTACTCCCTCTGAAACACAATGCTTACCTTCATACTGTTGTATTCAGGTCATGTTCCTTTCTGTTTCCTGATTATACTGTGCAGAAGACTGTCACTCCATCATCCTCACTGTTCCTTTGTGTAATTAGTTCCATGTCATCATCTTCCTTATTATTATTAATGAGAAAATCCTGCTAATCAAATATTAGTTTCATTTGCGATTACACCAAGGTAATTCTGAGTTTTGGAATGTAAGTTTTCCCACTGGCTTGCTTGGATGTAGTCAGGAATAAAGGTGCTGGAACAGGCTGCCCAGAGAGGTGGTGGATGCCCTGTCCCTGGAGGTGTTCAAGGCCAGGTTGGATGGGGCCCTAGGCAACCTTGTGTAGATCCAGGCCTGGAGGTTGGTGTCCCTGCCTGTGGCGGGCAGGTTGGAACTCTGTGATCCTTGGGGTCCCTTCCAACCCATGCCATTCTATGATGCTATAAACAAATGTGTAGGGTTTAATTTCTGTCTTCCAGTGTTGTTGTTGTTCTTTAATGTAAGGGCACAGGAACAAGTTCTTTTTGGAAGGTGATCTTAAGGAAGAGTGGAGAGTGAGTAGAGAATGAGTTCAGAACATAATAGTGCCAAGCTATTGTAATTACATAGAACAGTGACTCAAATGAGACTAAACAAAATTATTAATAATGTCAACTGTACCAGCCACTGCAGAAGGACCTCTTAGAATATGTTACTCTCTTGCAGGTTTTAATGTATGCACTTTATTTTTAAGGTGGGTTTTGTGGGTTTTCTTCTAAAATTACTTTTGAGTTTGTTTTGTTTCATTTGTAGGTCCAAATAGTGGAAGGAGAGATGGAAGATTTTCAGAGGCAGCTTTCAACTCACCACAAGGGATTGCTATAAAAGATAACGTTATTTATGTTGCTGATACAGAAAATCACCTGATTAGAAAGGTAATTTTTCCATAAGGTAATTAAAGATACAATCTTATACCTTATTCTACTTACAAAACAAATTACACCAAATTAATTACTCTTTGAGTACCCTCAACAGCAGGAAGGAAATTTGGCTCAGTATCTTTAAATAAATGTTATGTAGTTTGTTTTTTAGAGGCCCACACTTCTGTGCTTCTGTTCAAATGAAGATGATAAAAATCAGCTATGCTAGAATGAGTAGCTCTTTTTTTTTTCTAGTGACTTTTACTTTCCTGTTATGAGAAACAGCTATTCTTAGTACTGGAAGCAAAAATGCTTTCTTCACACTTCCAGCAGTATCAAATTCCTAAGGCCTGACTTAAATGCAGCTATGAAATCCAGGTAGAATGGGGAATAAACAAGGAGTTGGAATCTCTGCATGCCTTGCAGAGCTATGATCTCGTTGGCATCATGGAGATGTGGCGAGCTGGCTTCTATGACTGAAGTGTTAGGATGGAAGGATACAGGCTTTTCAGGAAGCAAAAGCAGGGTGTCGCCCTTTATGTCAATGACCAGCTGAAGTGCATGGAGCTCCCTGTGGGTGTGGATGACAAACTGACCAAGAGCTTATGGGTCAGAATTAGAGGGAGGGCATGAAGAGGTGATGATCTTCAAGGTCCATTCTAACCCAAACCATTCTTTGATGTTTTGATCAAACCAGCTTTGACATCTAGCTCAAATGTTCCCTAGCTTTAGTTAAGTTAATTTTGTACATTCAGTGTCTCTAACTTTGCTTCTTGTAGATTGACCTGGAATTAGAAATGGTGAGCACTGTAGCAGGCATTGGGATACAAGGAATTGATAAGGAAGGTGGAGCAAAAGGAGAAGAACAGCCTATCAGCTCTCCGTGGGATGTCATCTTCGGAAATTCAAGTATTGTATCATTTGAGCTTTTAGCATCTCATATTTACACATGCATGACTGTTTGTTAAGTGTTTTCCTGTTTTGGTAATTGTCTGAGATATGAAAAAGTACAGAGATACTTTACAGCTGAGCCTAAAAAACCAGTGGTTTCATTTGCAAGTGATAACCTCAGTTCTGCTTTTGGATCCTGACAAAATGTAAACTGTTACTTGATGGAACAAAAATTCTTTTGTATTAAGTGATACAGTTACAGAAGGAAATTGTGATTGCTTTTGTTAAGCCAGTGCTTTATGCCCGGATCACTTCAGAAGCAGCTACATTTTACAGGAAGCCAACATTGTCTAGAAGTTCCTTTCCTTGACTATACAGACATCTGACCACTTGTAAATATTTGAGTTTAGGAAATAAAAATAATTTTCATTGGGAATGTCTGTTTATTCCTGTTTAGGTGACATAAAATCATTAGACTCAAGGTCATGATAGAGGCAGCCAGATAGGAGAGGAATACCTTGGAAAAAACCTTGCAGGCTTTGGGATAAAAATGAAATCTTTGCATGAATGCAAAGATGGATGCAAGAATCAGCTTCTGAGGATTTTAGCTTTCTTTCCTGGTTCACTTAACACAGACCTGAGTTTGACATGGCATAACTGCCAATTTTTACAACTGTTACTAACTGTTAGTTGATATTCTTTTTTCTAATGTTTCCCTTTCATGATAGTTTGGAAGTTGCAGGTGCCAATTTGTTAACAATGACAGAACAATACCTCATGTGGCATAAACCCCTTTAGGTCAGTAATTCAGGCATAAAAATTGACTTCCAGTATTGGAATTTCTTGAATCTGCAGATGAATGGAGTGGGGAAGTAGTATGATATAGTCTAATATCTTTAGATTAGGTGTGCTTTGCAAGATTAGTGAGTAAGAGCATTTTACTGACCTGGAAGCATTTGTTACAATCTTGGGATAGTTATAAGGGAGGAAAACACAGCCAAGTTTCAGGCAATGTGAAGCTAGTTCACAAATATTGATTGTATAGAGGTCATCTGGCACAAATACATTGTCAGTATAGACAGTGTACCACCAGCAGCCTTGGCTATTTAAATAAGCAACTAGCATCAGTTTCTAGATTTAACACTTTTAGTAACATGTCTTCTACCAAAACAAACACAGCCAAAACAAAACACTTCTTTTTTTCAAAGGCTTTGTCAGTAACTCTTACAGTCTGTGTTAAACATATGGAAACCTACTTGCAAGAGAAAGGAGTAGTACGAGAAAGCAACTCATATCCAGTGAGATTCTCTATTAATGAAGGTGTGAGTTTTGCTGAATTTAATCCAATCTGATTTTTGTTTTGTGAACTGGTAGACTATGGTGTGACTAGAGAGTATAGTTTTCAAGGTATCTTGAACGAGCAAGCTGATCTCCATGGGATATTATTGCAGAGCTGTTTTGAAGATCAGTGAAGGAGGCTAATAACTCATCAGTGCCTCAGAAACTTAAGCTGGTTAACAGAACTATTCAAAATACCCTATAATTTCACTTCTCATTTTTCAGGATGCTTGCTTCTGTTTCTGCCAGCAGTTGAATATCTGTTGATACTTCTCATTTTTGAGAGCTCTCCTTGTTAAATGTTAATTGATATGATTGTTATCAACATGAACATAGTAATCACTGAATTAGTCACCTGTGGAGGATTAGTCATCTGCACGGTTCAGCACTGCTGAATTTTTATAAGTGTTTACATAAAAATCAGATCTTATGAATGCACTCTGTACAGACCAGTATAGACTTTTTCCATATTCAGTTAGAACCTACCAGTGAGTTACCTATTTAGATCTCTACAAACTAGAATATAACCTGTCAGTTAAGAGATTACATAAATTTCAGTTCCTTCTTTGAGAGGGTAATAGGCCAAATAGATAAATTGGGGGGGGCTTCAGGTTTTTTTTCAATATTGGGGTTTTTTTTAGTATGGTTCTGTGTGAATAAAGTAAGGTAGGAAAAAAAATTAATTGCTGTAATAGCTATATAAAAACTCTTCTAGAAAGCTACAACCAGAGAGAGTTGTCAAAAGGGAGAGTTATATTGAGTGGAATGCTGACAGTACCACATCTTGTAGGCTGCAGTGCATTTGTCTTACAGCATAGATACTGTCACAAGCTGCAGTGACTTCTTTAAATTTGTTGCCAGACATCAGAATAGTTTCTCAGCACTGCAGTAGAGCTTGTCAAAGTTGTAGTGTTACTTCACATTGCTTGAGCCTAGTAGGATCTTGTGTTACTATCCAGTGTATCAGTCATAGGATGCGAAGCAGAGTCTTGTAGGAAATCCTCACTGGCCTGGGCAGAGACTCAGCCTCATGTTGGTGATTCTCAGTGTGCTGTCCTAAAGCAGATACCCATGTGTCAGTATACTAAAACTGGTATGCCAGTGTCTCTTTATGCATGTGGAGGGATGAAATAATTGATGAGAGTTAAAAAAGCTACTTCTGTTTGCATCCATACAGCAGTGCCCATTTTTTATGTATGCTTATGTGTGTATCTGCAATTGCAGGAGCTAATGTACACTTCAACAACTTAGGTTTGTTATGTCAAAACACCTAGGTTTGACTTGTGTTAAGTGGCATGGCATATGGAAAATAACACATTTTCCCATTTTCCTTAAACCTATATATTTTAAGTTGCATACAGGACACATTTTTTCTTTTAAGAAATCAGATTTATAGTTCTTTAACAAGTGATGCTTGATCCTTTTAATGTCCAAAGCTATGCTATCCAGAACATGAAATAGGAGAAAAAAAGAAGTTGAAATGTTTAAGCTGTTTCCACTGGATAATATTGAACAGTTTATGCTAACTTTTTTTGGTCTCATAGGGAAATGTTAGCTCTTAGGAGAAATACTTTTCTCTGTATCAGTTATTTCTTGAGATTACTCCTACATACAGTTAAGATTATGTATTGATCAATCATAATACCAAAGATTGTGATATATGATCAATTAAAGAACTTCACTGTTTTAAAATTTTCAGTAGTTGTATGTTGTGAAATTAAAAATATTGAGAAAAAGAAGGGTGCAGATAAATTAATAGAACAGATACTACTAAGTAGCAGCTTTTACACATCCTCATACTATTTCCATAAGGCTTTTTTTTCCCCATTTTATACAGATGCTGAAGTCTGAGGCAAAGAGTTTTAAGTAACTGTGAAATACCGTTTAAAAAAAAGTTGGCACAAATGTCTCTCTTCAAGGTAGGGGAGATAATGGAGACAAAACACATGCTAGGGTTCAGGCAGACTGTATTCTTCCTTGGCATTTTTTTTAATTCTGTAGTTGCAGCCACTGAGCTTGTGCTTTACCCTCTCCCATTAAAATTCTTGAACAGACTCCATCGATTAAATTCTGGCTTCCTTGAACTTGGTGCTGCAATTTGCATTGACATAGGTTGTGTAGGAAATACAGGGAGAGGGCCAGTAGTTTAAAAATACATTATTAAATTACTCTGTGCTTTTTTAGCTTTCTCTGTTGTCCCCTTCTATTTTTATTCAGTGAGTGTTGAGAGCAAGTGATACTTAAATGCACAGTTGATCTGAGCATGAAATGTTCTTGATAGCTGCATTCTTGCTGGAAGGAACAGGACAATGACCTGTGCTTGGTGACATAACTGTGTGTTTTACATTCCAAAATCTGGTCTTAAATTGCATGATCGTAATCTATTTATAGATTGACCATATTTTCAGTTGGAAATTTGTACGTCAATTCAGGTTTTACATAGATATTATTTAAATGAAAGTACAGTACCTTGTCACACTGGTACAATTTTTATAACCCTTAAAAGGCAAAGGTATGTAATTTTTTTTTTTCTCTACATGTTTCTGGTAGAGGATTATTTAGTACCACTGCATTCCAGAGGAAATGCTTTTTTTCCTGAATCACTCAGGGTGATTCTTCCCTAATTTATTAAAAAAACCCCCCACAAAATAATAATCATTTCAGCAATAAGCAGTTAGTACTTAGTGAGCTCAGACCATATATGAACTGCTTATGTCTGTATCTTGAAAGTATGCTTTCTACGTGTCACTCCTTTTTCTCTCTAGTCTGGTCTCATTCTGTCATTGAGGCTGTAGCCTTCACTGTCCTGTGAAAGAAATTTTCCTTGGTAATAGCTGAAAAAGAAAAGAGCTGCCTTTGTGATCATCAGGGATTGGTTGCTAATTCTTTTTTTTGGACCACTCATAATTTGAATTACTCTAAACATATGTAGTATGACTGCATGATACATCTGTATAGATTTGCTCAGAATGCAAAAGGCCTTGTCATCTGTCTCAGTCTGTACTCCACACAGGAAACTCCTGTAAAGATACCCCATTCAGCTTTGGGCTGCATCTGCCATGATACAGGTTCAATTGCAAAGACAATCCCGATAGAGACTCAGTGACATGACACAGCACTATGTCTGTCTTCTTTCCTTGAACTAGATCCTAAATTTGCTTATAAATAGTAGTTACTCTTTCTTTGAAACTTCAGATATTTTAAATACAAATAACTTCTTCATTAAAGATAAGGCTGAAAAAAGTGGGAGGTTATTGTAGGGTTTAATTCCTGTGTATGACCTGTTTAAGGAGAAAAAGTATTTTGAGAAATATGACTTTAAGCCGTTAGAGTGAAGAACAGCAGTGAAGCAGGTTGTTACCCAGTCTTCCTTTGGGAGGACTTCTGAAGTGTACTGTTTTCTTCTATACATTGTCTGAGGGGGTCAGTCAGCTTCATACTGTTGGCAGAATCAGAGAGGGACAAACAGATTTTAGTCTTCACCTAAAGAAGTCTTCACCTGTAATTTATGTACAGGTTCTGTCACCTCCAAGTAGCTTCCACTTCCTGCTTCTAAACTGGCATTTATTTTTTCCTTTAATCATTTGAGAGAAAACTGAAGAGGGATAACCTTTCAGAGGTAGTAGCTTACTGTGCGATCAACCCTACAGGAGCACGATTAAACTGGTGACTGAATGCTCTGATTCTGTATCCCAAGCCAAAATGAAGGGATTAAGGAGTTTATGGTACTGCTGAATAACAACAGCAACAAAATTTATGAATCTGTCATGTGTTCACTATAGAAACTATATTGCCGACTGAATATGAGCCAGCAGTGTGGCCAGGAAGGCCAATGGCATCCTGGCTTGTATCAAAAATAGTGTGGCCAGCAGGTCTAGGGAGGTGATTGTGCCCCTGTACTCGGCATTGGTGAGGCCACACCTCAAGTCCAGTTCTGGGCTCCTCACCATAAGAAGGATATTGAGGTCCTCTAGTGAATCCAGAGAAGGGCAGCCAGGCTGATGAAGGGGCTGGAGGGCAAATCATAGGAGGAGTGGTTGAGGGAGCTGGGGATGTTTAGTCTGGAGAAGAGGAGGCTGAGGGGAGACCTTATCACCACCTAAAACTAGCTGAAGGGAGGTTGTGGAGAGATGGGCGATGGTCTCTTCAGCCAGGTGACAGGTAATAGGACAAGGGGAAATGGCAAGAAGCTGTGGTAGGGCAGGGTCAGATTAGATGTTAGGAAAAAAAAATTTCGCTGGAAGAGTTGACAGGGCCTGGAACAGGCTGCCCAGGGAGGGGGTTGAGTCACCATCCCTGGATGTGTTTACGAAGTCGGTAGATGAGGTACTTAGGGATATGGTTTAGCATAGGACAGGAACGGTTAGACTTGATCTTAAAGGTCCTTTCCAACCTTGTGATTCTGTGATTTTGTGAAACAAGTCAAGAAATGAGATCTTTACATTATTATTTTAGTATAAGCATGCTGTTGACAGAAACATATGAAGACTATAAAGTCTTAACCTAAGGATGTAATTGGAGTTGTGACTGAATATCCAGCTGTAATCCCACACGATTAACAGACTACATTTGTAGTAAGTAGAGCTTCCCAATATCTTGACAAAATGAAGTGATGACGATAATTACTTTCTGCAGTAAAAAGAAGCGTTTGGATTGGCAAAGTTACCATCTTAACAGATGTCAAACTTTGTTACATTTTGAAGTCCATGACTTGAAATGCCCTCTATAAGAAAAAGATGGAATTTGTACCTGGAATGATGATTCCTCATTCTCCTTGTTCCACAGTCTGTAGTCTTGTTCTATGAATTCAACATATGCTCATGACAAAGAAATTAAAACTATAAATCAGATTTCTAAATACTTGTTCAGGAAACAGATACAGTTTTTCATGCAGATTTCCAGATGCAGGGCTGCTGAAAGTAAACATCCTTAACAAGTCTTAGAGGCTTTGTCAGGCACACTGGGGCCAGAATGAGACGCAGTTTTTAACTAGTCTCATTTGACCCTGAAAGTGCTTTTGAATATGGAATGTGGGTGTTGAGGGTCAGGGGAGATTGCAGTGCTAAGTACCCTCAAGTGTACATGTTTGCTGTGCCAAAACAGGAATGAATAAAACTCATAACCAGACTGAGCTTTTTATATGGCTATAGTGACGTACCCCAACACTAATCTAAATTAGTTCTTTTATGTTAACAAACACTAGCATTTCTACTTTGGGTTTTTTAAAGTATTTACTGCCATTACAGTCACAAGGCCTGAGATAGAAAACTTGGAAAATTATTATAGTCATAATTTCTAGGTCCCTTTTACCTTCCATTGGTATCTATGTCCAAAGATTTCTTTTCCTTGAGAGGGCAGGTGTGTTAACTAAGGAAGAAAATTCCAGAAGTATTTGGTTTCATAAAGGGTTATGCAGTTTGCATGATGCAACACTATGTGAAAGAGTGCCAGGAAAAAAAAAAAAAGATAGCACAGGAAAAAAAGATGATGATTAATTTTTACTCCTCCAGAAAGGATGATGTGTACTTCTAACAGTCCAGACTTCCTTTAGGGCTTTGCTCTCTCTATCTCATTGAAGAACAATTATTCTGTAGTTGTTCTGTCAGTCAGATTTGGATTTAAATTGCTAAACTTCCACTGTCTGAAGTAAAAACAAGACTTGCTTTCGCATGTGCACGCAGGCAGCATGCCTGTCTGTAAACTGGAGGATGTGTTGTATAGCCCTTTTTGCCCTGTGTTTTTGCAGAGGATGAGTGTACCAACAGATTTATTCCTTGTTGCTTCTTTTTTTGAAGATAAAATTAGTAGGCAGGAATAATATTTTCAAACTTCAGTCTATTCGTAAAATGTCAGTGGTGCCAGCCACAAAATACAACTTTGATTCCCAGGCTTTTAACTCCCAGACTGGAAGTACACAGTTCCCAGACAGGGAAGCTGCAAGTGTGAGTAGTCCTGGGAATGGAATCTCTTCAAGCAGATATTACTGTTGACTGGTACAAAATCAAGTCTTTTCTGGGCACTCAGATTGACTCACAGTAATGGTCAGCAGTATTACTGAACTGTTTAAAGATGTGTTCAAACAGGACTGTGAATTCTTAAAACAGATACACAGCAGAGGCAGATTTGGGAACTTGAAAGGCACTGAAGCATTGTATGACATGCAAAGCCACTGCATTCAGAGCTCCAGTTCGTTATTAGTGAATCTTTAAGTCTATCGCATTTGCAAGCCATACTTTGCTTTGATACAGGCAGCACTAAAGATAAGAAAGCACATACCCTAATAAGGAGAAACTACACTGGGTTTTTAAACCAGCTCAAGATAGGTTGGAATGTGGTGTTTAATTGAATAAATGTAAAAGAACTGCTTTGTTCTTTCATGTTGTTTTATAATAAATTCTTTAAAAATAAATTCTTTCCATTCAAGGATGATAAGGAGTAATGATAATGATGGCATTACTACAATTTTAGTATGCTGGTTCTCCCTGACTGCCCTTCTCCCCAGCAGAACAGTAGAAGGATGACAATGGTGACATGTCCTCAAACTGTTCTAGCCTTAAATAAGAGGGTTTTTCTTTTGTTTCAGAACATAAAACATTAAACTCTGTAGTATCAGGACCATTGTGTGATAAAAAACCTTAGCTATGCAACTGTAGGCATTGTTTTTATTTTTCTGGTTTTGTTTAAGTTTTTTTTATTAAAGTTCTGACATTTTCCACAATTCAGTATGTTTGTGCCATTTCCATGCTGGCGTTCATCCTCTTTGTTCTAATTGCCATCCAGTAGAAAATATTTACATTGCATTAAAATTTATTATAGTTATGGAGCTCTTATTTTTTCCTGTCTTGATCTGTAGCTGTAGAAAGGATATTTTTTCTATTCATCTTAAATATTCAGTATAACTTGATAGTAATATGATGCTTTCTTCCAGAGTCTCATTTGATAAACCTTTCAGCATGCAGAATTAGAGTAAGAAGCTTGTGCAGTGTATAGTTGTTACAAGGGAGTTTTTAGTGAATGGAATTAGAGCACTGGACAGATGAACAGATTTTTCTAAAAGGCTCAGTTCTGGTCTCACTCCTTCATTTCATTGGTGGATGAAGTAAATACTAAGTAATTACCAAATGACTTTTTAAGATCCCTCACAATGAACTGTACAGCGTAGCAAGATAATAAGCTCACCTTCTGAATTAACCGGTCTTCTAGCATTGTTCACTCTGGTAGCCTCAGAATAGTGCCATCTGAAAGGTGCAAGACATGCCTCATGGAAACAAAGTCCTGAAATTGAATGTATGCCCTCTCAGAAGTAGTAAAATGAATTTGTATGTCATTTTCTCCATGTAAATCTATCAGAAACAAGCCCTAATGAAAGGTGATTCTATAGGTTTGGAGTTGGGTTTGGTTTTTTTTTGATTGGGATGTTTTTGACATGACCAGTACCTTGAGAACATCTCTGGTGATTCAAAAAAAAAAAATAATCTGTGTATTGCAAGTCATTTTGCAAACCTCCCTGGTCAATGAAAAGCTTTTTAGGTGCTTTGGAAGTTTGATTTTCATTCTTGGAGCTCTAGTTTGCGTCGAAACATGATGCCATGTGGAGGTGCAGGAGAGAGCAGAGTTCCTTTGATCGCATTCTTGGAAACTTGTGTCTGATCCAAGAAGCAGAAAAGGCTGAAGATAAACTACATTAAAACCATACCAGTACTACTCTGAAGAGGGCTCACAGTATGAGGAAATTGATTCTGGAGGCAGAAGGATGCTATTTTTATGTTCTTGCAGTTTGCAGGTTTAGGATTATAGAACAACAGCAGCAGCATCTCAGTTGGGGCACTAGTGGTAATTTCATTTTAAGAAGATTGATTTGGACTAACTTTTCAGGTTTAAAATGCTTGCAAGCATTTTGTATATAATTGCTTTCATTTAGAAACCCCAAAATGGGGCTGGGGGGAGGGGAGGTATCAATTAGATTGTTTGCAGAAACAACTGTGAGTTGCATAGTGGTTTATACTTTGATGTGAATAAAAAGTTTCATGAGCAATTTGAAAGTACTCTTTCTGTTGACTGCTGATAGTGATTCCAGGATCTGGCATGTTCATTTAGGAAAAACATCTTAATGTTGACTCTGACTACATGGGACAGTGGTATACCATTCTATGTAGAGACTCGTATGGTATTACAAAGATAACAGTGTTATTTTAATGCATTCTTTAAATGTCAACTTTGTGTTCCTTAAGATTTTCAGAAAAGGTTAAGATAAGTAAATTTCATCTGGGTGTAGTTTGGGTTTTTTTAATGGGCTTTCACTGCTGGTCTTCACATGTTCTTTTGTATGCTGTAATGTGGAATGCCTAAAGCTCTAAAGCACTGTCATGCTTTTCCCATTCTGTTTATATCACTTTATTTGTAAAATGTTATCAGGGCAAGTGTTGTGTAACTTTATAGGTTTGGATTGGTAAACAGCAGTGTTATACTTTGAGATTATGCATTTGTGATACCACATGTACGTGTGCATTGGCAGTACAACTTGGAAGCTGTGTGGTATTGTGAGAGGAAAGTAGTAACTGCCCACGTCACATCTAATATTTGAGTAAACAGCAGTTCTTGCTCCCTAGAGAGTAAATCTACATGACACCCAAGCATTGATTACCCTTATCTTAAAGTCATTATGTACTCTGTACATAATGTAATAAAGGTACTGCCATTATTTCTCTCAAAACCTCTATACAATTGCCAGTAGGGGTTTTTTTAATATCTGATTTTGTCAACAGCTCAGTAAAAGTAACCCCACCCCCAAAAAACCAACGCTTAGCAAACATAGGTACGTATTTACTGGCTGGTATGAATCCAAAAGTGACAGGTGAAACATGGACCCAATACAAAGTGTGGGAAAGAGATAATTCCATTTAAGTACTGCCTCTACCAGGTAGGGATATTAAAACCACAGTTTTTGTATTCTTGGGAAGAGTACAGAAGAAAAATAGCAGCGTTCTAGTAGATGAAAAATCATATCTCTGTTTTCTTGTTTTTCCATTGTGTGCTGGAGTAGGGGGGAGTGGCAGGGTTGGTTTGTTGGTTTCTTTGTTTTATAAAACATTCCCATTTTTTCCACCTGTGTTTACACATCTGCTTTTTAAAGTTTCAGGGACTCAGGAAGACGATGTTTTATGGATAGCAATGGCTGGCACTCATCAAATATGGGCACTGATGTTGGAAGGCGGAAAACTACCAAAGGGAAGGTAAGCAGCTATAAGAAGAGACATGTGATATTGCTGTTTATCTTGATAAATAGCTTTCAAACCCCAAAGAGAGAGCTAATCAAATTACACAAAAAATAATTTTTCTCAACCTGTCCTTAGCTTGAGGCTTACTGCTTCTGTTCAGGCTTAAAAAGCGTGTGTCTGCCTGCTTCCTCCCCCATATCTGTTAGATAAAATGAAAGATGCTACTGTTGCTATAAAACTATGACTTGGTATGGTATGTTTGTAACTGAATGCTACCTTTCATTGTATTTACAGAATTATCTAGTGATGAATGATAAACTGAGGTGAAATAAAAGTTGTCTCAAAGGTGTTGAATAATTCCTTGTGTTGCAGCGCAACTGGTTTTGTAACTCAACTTTTTTTTGTCCTGTAGCTTCTATTACGCATAATGTCTGAAGCATTTCAAACCCATTTCTGAACTTGGGTACTATTTCTCTGCAGTGATTTAAAGAAAGGAGTCTGCCTTCGCTTCGCTGGGAGCGGAAATGAGGAGAACAGAAACAACGCCTACCCACACAAGGCCGGCTTTGCGCAGCCTTCAGGCCTCTCTCTGGCATCCGAGGATCCGTGGAACTGCCTTTTCGTGGCAGATAGCGAAAGCAGCACTGTGCGAACCATCTCTCTGAGAGACGGAGCGGTGAAGCATCTTGTAGGCGGAGAGAGAGATCCATTGGTAATCAAACTTCCCCACACTGCCCTACTAATATTCCTCAAGCCTGACGTGGAGGAACCACTTTTGGGGTGAGAGGGTAAATCAGTTTCCGTGGCCATCGGTTTCTTAACTTCACTGCTTGGAATGCAAATGTGTGCCAGTTGTGACGCTCAGGTTGTAGTGCAGATTGTTGCTCCTCTGATAACAAATTACTTATTTTTAAAATACCCAACTTGATTCAGCATTGTCTGGTCATTAAAGCTGGCTGGATTCATATTGATAACTTAAACGTGAGTTTCCATTTCCATGGTTAGCATCCACACTTACCAGTTTTCAGTATCCTTGTTTTGAAGGTGTTTCGATTTTTTTTTTTTTTAATTTCTTTTTTTAACTCAGTGATTTTCCATTTAATTACAGTCATTTAAATTCATGTCAACACTGAATAATCAAATGGATTAATTTAATAAAATACTTTTTCAGAATTTGTTTGCCTTTGGTGATGTGGATGGAGCAGGCATAAATGCAAAACTGCAGCATCCCTTAGGAGTAACATGGGACAAAAAAAGAAAACTGCTCTATGTGGCAGATTCTTATAATCATAAGGTAAGTATCTAGCAGCTTTTTCTATCCAGACTTTGCCATTTTTACTACTATGAAGGATTATTTTAGGAACATACAAAGATTGTGCTTGGCTTGGTTAAGCTGAGGAAACAGATGATATGAGTTCTTCTGTGGGTTCTTTCTCTTTCCTTCCCTCCCTTATGGGTCCTTCTCTTTATGACTGTTTTGCTGTTACATGCTGCTGTGTTGTTTTGATGGTCCACTGGGGAAAGTGAATTTGAAGTGCAAAATTACGGTTCAGACTAAAGACCCTTTCCTTACATCTTTCCAAAGCTTCTGAGCTAGAGCAGGAAAGCTAGGAGTTCCTAGTCAAGAATACTGCAGGTTTGATAAAACTGGGAGAAACTTTAAAAGGGTTGCCTGCATGGAACTCAGAGATAAGAGAAATTGTTCTTATGTGAAAGTAGTATCAGCTTTCTTGTCTAGAACTGTATCTTGGTTAAATGCATTAAAAGAAATGTGTTTTAATTTGAAGAATAGTGTGTAACACTAAATGCTTATTGAAATTTCTGTGGCAAATTAAATTTTGTTTCAGGGATTGTATAAAACACTATAAACGTTTCTGCTATTATTTGAAGGAAGAAAAAAAAAATTCTATTTTAGAAAAAAAATTACATAGGAGTTAGACTTCCAGTTTTATTATGCTCTTACTGTCTTGCAAATATTTCTGGAAAGGCAACAAATACTAGAAAAACAAGCCATTCAGCATACTTTTATACCAGAAAGGTCAGTGCCTTCAAAATTATGAAAGAGAACATTGAATTGAAGACCAAAGGAAGGAGTAAAGTCCAGCAGGAAATGGGGGAGGGAAAGATGGGAGTTGTCATTTGGTAAAGTATAATAACTTAGCTTTTAAGACTGATTGCTGAGGTGCTCAAAGATAGTTCTGGCTTCTGAAAGTGTGGGGCATAAGATAATGCAGAACTTGTAAATCTTGGTATGGCTTTTATTTTTCCCCCTGACATTTTTTTGTATCTTTGTTTATCTTAGATTAAGGTTGTAGATCCCAAGATGAAGAACTGTGCTACCCTGGCAGGCACAGGAGAAGCCAGCAATGTTATTGGTTCCAGCTTTACACAGTCAACGTTCAATGAACCAGGAGGTCTGTGTGTTGAAGAAAGTGGCCGCTTGATGTACGTTGCAGACACAAATAATCATCAGATTAAAGTGCTGGATCTGGAAACAAAAATTCTTTCCATGGCAAGTAACACCTATTAAACAGGCTGATAGTGCTATTTTTTATATAAATTACTATTACAGGTTTGGCAAGTGGTATGCAAATCCTATAGCTAATAAACTTTCTGGGTGCAGTAGTTGTATTCACAGAATGTTTTGTGATGATCTGGCAAATAAGCATCGCCTGTTAGCACAGTTGTTGAAAGCCATAGTCTTTGGATAGGTAACTCTTACATGAAAACAGGTGGTGATGAACCTCTAGAAAAGCACAGTACAAAAATGCAAGTTACTAAAAATGGAGCCCAGTTGTTCAGTATGGAAGGCATTTCGTGAGCACTTGCTATCTCACTTTGGAACAAGGGGAAGTTGAAATATTTTACCAAGTCCTGTAATTAAGCTGTAAGAGATGATTTCAGGAAGTCAGTGATTTAAAGTGGGATACATACTGGGTTTATAAGTTGTCAAATCAAAACCACTGCAATTGAGCACTGCTGTATTTGCTTATATACATAAAAGCAAAGCAAATTC
The DNA here is from genome assembly GCA_013400835.1 of Zapornia atra. Taxonomy (NCBI): domain Eukaryota; kingdom Metazoa; phylum Chordata; class Aves; order Gruiformes; family Rallidae; genus Zapornia; species Zapornia atra. The sequence goes on from VZTU01006830.1 coordinate 80,330, forward strand.
ATGCTCCTGTCCATCTTAAAATGGCACTATGTTACAATATTTTCATATGTATATTTTCTGACATGGTCCAACTGTCCTCTTTTATGTTTCTTGCATTTAATAGTACAAGATCTTAACATATGTGTAATTTCTCTTATCATACAACATGTTGGTGGCTTATTTGGGAAGTTACCCTTTACTGTGCAATCTGAATGGTTACAGTCTTGGATTTTATTACCAAAGCATGCAGCTTACCACCAAATTAGAAGTAAAGTGAAAATATATTGCAACTATTAAGATTTTGAATTAAAGGATACTCCAAATAGTGGATATTCTAAATTAGCTATGGGTTTTATATTTTTAATAGCAAATATTTTTTATTTGGATTAATCAGTTCTATCTCTTTCCTATTTTTAAAAAAAATATTTTGTCCTTTTTTCTTTTTCACTGTTGTTGTAGTCTCTCAGAAAGTTTCAGTACAAAAACCAAATTATCATGTGTTTTTCTTGTCCATGTCAGCTTTGAAACTGATTGTATTGTGAAAGCCTATTTGCTTCAGTATGAATAAAATATCTTGTTTGAATTGTACTCACAGTTGCCTATCCTGAATCCAGAAACATGTGATGTTCCAGATAACCTGCCTGTGCAAAAGGACAAAACACCTGGCCTTCCAAAACTGCCTAAATCTGCACCAAATGTTCAACTTCCTTCACTAACTGTTGCTCCTGGCGAGACGATTCAGTTCTTATTAAAGCTGACTCTTCCTCCAGATTCAAAATTGAATGAAGAAGCACCCAATTCCTGGTTTATCACAGCAGAAGGTAAACTGCCCAAGTTGTTGTCAGTTGAATAGGAGTAGGTAAGGTATGAAGTGGATTATACCATGATGTGACTGCAATACAAGAGATCTCAGTCCGATGAATCAAAACATCTCTCCCAGCCCTTATGTCCCTGTTTGACCTCGTGATGCAATATGCGTTATGTAGAGTTGATGCATTCAACAGTTGGAGTGCAAAACTTAAAAAAAAAAAAAAAAAACCACACCAAAAACCCACTAAAAACCCACCCAGGCTGTTGCTTAAATTAATATGTGCTGTGTTATTTATATTTTAACTTTATTGGAATGAGCTGCTCATGCAGGCTTGCAAAAGTATTGATTATTCCCCCTTAGATGCTCATCCTCTCCACTCTGAACTGCTCATCCCAGCCCTACAGTCAGTTTCTGATAGAGAGCTTACCATGAAGCTGAAGCATATTCCTTTCCTTTTGCTTTGTGTCTCTTCCAAAAAGTATTCGAGGTACTTTTGTAACTAACTACTTTGAACTATTTTGCTATAATTCATATTTGCATATTTCTGCTTAAAAATGTCTGTAACACACTTTCTTCTGTAAAAGGTAAATTACAGTATCTGGTGACAGCAGAAATGATTGACCTTTCCTACAAGCTCTTTTGCTGACTTCCTGTGACCTTGGACAACTCTTTCAGTCACTGTGTACCTTGGTTACTGTGAAATGGGAATGTTATTATTTTGGAATAATGGAAATATTTCATGTTACAGCAGTTTCCTGAGCCTAAATTAATCTCTCTCAACTCGCTTACGTATTCTAAAAGAGCACATGGATTATGTTCACGTGGTGTGCTACTGGAGTGGTTTAATTCTAGCCATCATTGCCATCCTTACGCTAGAGATTATGCCCATAACATGAGTAGTAGAATAGACCATGTGAGTGTTCTCTAAAATTCTCTTCAGTACAGAAATAGCAAGGTTATCTGAAATGCCTTCTTGCACAGGCTGACCATTAGTGGGTGTTCAGAGAGTGTGCTTTCCAGTGGTCTAGCTTTACCCAAAAGGGAGAATCTATCTGTGCCCTTGAAAGTAGTATATGAATGACAATATAAAAAAAAAAAATCCCTATTTTTTCACATTCTCTGAGTATAGAAACAGTTTTACCTTGGGTTTGAGTTACTCAGCTGTGACTCATTTGCTTTAATGCATTCATGCTCTGTAAGAAAAATTTTTCTCACTGGAATATCACAACTTCTAAAAAGCATCCCATAGTAGGTGCTGTGTGCCCAAGTAAAACTGCTGCCACAAACTAGTGTTCTTGAAGGTGAACACTTAGCATTCAGGCTAAGTGGAAAACATCATAATGCATGGAATTATACTACCTTTTGGAAGAAGGGAACAACCATAGAATCACAAGGTTGCAAAA
>VZTU01006831.1:0-36571 GCA_013400835.1 Zapornia atra
ACATTTCAGTATCTCACAAAAGGATATTTCAAACACTAAACAAGCAGACTAGGGCTTTTCAGCTGGAAAGGGTGGACAAGATAGAGGAAAGAAGTCCATGAAATCATGATGAATTCAGTGGCAAGTACTAAGGGGCATTAAAGGAAAGTAGTAGACAGCAGGTGCAAAAGGGACAGGAATCTTAAGTTAAGGAACTTACTGTACCTTGTAAATATTAAAAGATAAAAACCTTGACACTTAAAGCAAGGCCTTTGGTTCAAAAAGTCTTTCAGCTAAGTATTGTCGGAAGCTAGGAAAGTAATATCAGAAAGCATCATTACATCCCCAATTTTCTATTCTTCTATATTTTTTTGCTGAAGGATGCTCAAAAAGAGGCTTCTACTAAGACAAGGCCATTCTTTTGACTAGTATGGACATTTTTAAGGTCTAGTAAAAGCTCCTAAGCAGACGTTAAAGACTAGGAACAGGAAAGAATTTACAAGAGAAAAATCAAACCCCATTTGCTTAGAGTCTAGAGAATCTAGTATATGACATTTTAAAATAAGAGGTTTTGTTAATCTAATATTTATCAATTTTTTTTCTTTTGGATATATAATATCAGTATGTGAAGAAATTTTAAAAAGGGAGGTTAATTGTTTGTTTTCACAAACTATGTTTGAAATGCTCAGGAGACAAGATTTAGGACTGATTAAACATGTCCAAATATAGTCTCCCATAAAATTTTCAGTCCAACATAGTAATAGTTTTTTCTATATTTCTTATACCACCAATTTAATGTTTTCTGAAGTAAAATGACCAGAAAGCAAGCATTAAGAAGAGGTAGGAAATCTAGGCTGTGTCTAAAAAAGCATGAAGCTTCAAGACAGATCTTTACCTTAATATAATTCCTTACTGGACATCTTTTGTCGTGGATATAGTTTAATTAGGGGCAGTCATTTTATCATGTCTTTTTGTACACTCCTGACAACCTCACAGGCAAGCCCTGGGATCTACCATTAAAGCGGAACATATGGTTCTCTTTTATAAGTATAAGGCATAAGTGTATAAGATGTAAGTGGTATATCTTAAACTTGGAAAATTAAGGGGATCATTAAGTGTAATAACTGCAAGTATATTTGTGCTTTCAAAACAAAAGAAATGATAATTTTAATTAACTTCCAGAACAATTGTCCTCAAATATATGTATTGCCCAACTCATTCCTCTGACTTCTAACACTTCTACTTCTTCATATTTAAAATGTATAAATGAACAAAACCGTGATTTGTAAACTTAGAAAAGAAACAAACCTGAGCAGAGAAGCTACAGAAGACAAACCAGGAATGCCGTAGTGTGAAAGCAAAGTTTTTGTAGAACTACTTGCAAATTCCAGAATGAGAATGCCTGCTAAGAATCTGCAAGAGCCTCTCTGAAAGTGTTTGAGCTGGGCAAAGAGTCCCTGGACAAGAGCGCTTCCACTCCTTCCTCATCACTGATGCAAACTCTTATGTGTGCACCTGCACGTGAAGAGAGAGGAAACAATTGTATTAAACAGCTGAAAAAGAGGTGTCAGCTTACTAAGCTAGCACATAGACAGTTTCAGACAATAGATATAATTATTGTTAGTGGAAAACAGTACTCTAGACTACAGGAAATTTTAAATAAGAGCCAAAAGTATTTATCAAAGAGAGGACAGTGTCACATCTGCACTTGCTTTCATGACTCAGTCCCATTCCAGGAGCTTAAGCAGCTCCCTGTGCAAATAACTTTTTGTTGTAATTTTTTAAAAATCTAATCACTTTCTCCTTCCACATCCTCTTTAATTCTACCCCTTCTGCTGTTGCTTCTGGAAGACTATTTCTCAGTTCTTCATAGCAAAAGAGATGAACAAATGCAACTTAACTTTATATTAGCTATAACTTTTTCCAGGTTTAGATTGGAATAGCAAAACTTTAAGTGAAACATACGGAACAATCCCTTTCATTAATATTTAGTGGAGTCCTACTCTGCTGTTTTTTTTTCCTGTTTAACAATATTCCATTGGAATTTGAGGTTCTTAAATTTATAGGGCAAGGCTGTTAGGAGCAAGATGAAAAAGCGTAAGCAATCAACTCGGACCATTATTCATCATAAAATCATCTTGTATCATTTTATGACTGCTCATCACTTAGTTAAAAATTTATTGTATAGTCGGAAAAAACCAAACATTTGGAGGATATTGTGGAAGCTATAATTCCCCATATATTCAAAAGGTCACTAAAGTTGTAAGACAAAAGAAGAACTAGTGAGCAAATCTTGAAACACAAGAGTGGAAGCTACACAAGTAACTTTGTATGATTGCCATGTTATTTTGCTCTTATCTAGGCATCTGCTCCTGGTTGCTGCTAAAGATAGGACCCTGGATTTGTAGTCTGACTGAGTTTAAGTTCACCCTACACTAGCTAATTTATTTCTTTATTATAGTTCATTTTGAGTACTGAGTAATGGTACCAAGGTTGCTCTGAGTTATTTTTATTTTTCCATAAAAGTGACTCTTCACATAAAGGTCTAAATATGCCTTCTGTAAATACAAATTCATTAATAAACTATACTTTTTATTGACATGTTATTCTAAACTGCCCCTTACTTTTGATCATGCTGATGTCATTAGCTTCATCTACTGCCAATATGAGTGCCTTCCTGTGTTTCCCAATCAGCTCTAAAACTAACACTTTTTGTGAAGGAGTGACTCAAGAGCAAGTAATTTTTACACAGTCAAGTTCCAAGAATATTCTCCATTTCAGCCTCAACAGCAAGAGCTTAAAACTTCTGGTAAGTCAGCTGGTTGTGTAACTATAACATGACATGTTGGTCATTCCTTGCATTTAGTGAGAAAGTTGTCTTTGCAGCAAAAGGCAAAGGAATTTTAAGCAACTGGCACATTTAGCAGAAAATCTCATTCCTATTCAGCATCATAAATCCTCCTGTGTATATAAACACACATATATAGCATATAATCAACACACACAATAAGATTATAAAAAGATTTTCTTGCAGAAGTATTTTATTTCACTTTTACCTACTAAATACTAAAAAGAAAAACAACTCCCTAGAATTGGCTAATTGAGAAAAACATTCCACTTTCCAGCTGGCACTGTGAGGATTAAAGAGTAAACAAAAAGACGTACTAAATTGAATATCAACTCAACAGACATTTAGTACAGGAATGCACATTTCTCCAATTCAGTATTTGAAAGAACATTCCATTGTTAACTTTTGCAGTATTACATAATATTCAGCCATACCCTCAGAGAGTTCTCCTGGATTTTTATTTAATACTACAGCTAACCACATAAAGAATGTGGCCAGGAACATAAATTCTGTAGCATCTGCATATATATCATAGGATTTCATTTATTGTGAAAATTTTACATTAAAACATAATGTGAAGAGAAAAAATCAGTCTGAAAAGAAGAGAGTAGGAATCTCAAGTTTTGGAATGCTGTAAAGCACAGGATATTGTAGTGAAATATGAGGAAAAAGAGAAACAAGAAAAGCATGTATTGCAGACTCAAGAAGTCAGAACAGGTGGAGACAAACTGCTCACTTGTATCTTCTAATGCAGCTACATTCCCATGAATGAAGCATGAAGCTCCATTAAGTTAGTAACTAAAAAACCTTTGATTTTTGTTCAAGAATTCAAACCCCATGTACATAAAAGGAACACAAGCTTGTTCTTATGACAGGAACCAGATTTCCCAATCAAAGCAAATTGTTTTGGCCTTCCCATAAGACATCGATATTTATAAAATCCACTGGAGGTAACTTAATGACATTAATTTGATAGTAATGATTTTAAGGTCAAGTTGTGCTTTTACACAAAATGAGGGGAAAAATGTAATTGTACCACATCTGTCTACTTGCATTTCGGTTAATTGGCTTTGGTCCTGTGCTGCTACTCCCACACAAGCACTTTAAAAAGGGATAAGATTGCATGAAACAGTTTTGACAAGACTCTCAGTAAAATTTTAAAAAGCTGTAAAAATACTAATTTTGTTTCTTTTTCAAATGATGTAAGAACCTTTTTTTATGATTAGAGCAGTTCCTGAAAAAAGGCTTTCCTTGATCAGATCACATCTACATACAATTGGAGTGGACATGAAAGGACAAAACCTGATAAAGCTACTTACCAGGACGTAGTCATCAATTACTAATATGTTAATCAGATACCAATGACAGGCATATGTCAGAATAAATCCTGGTTTGACTTTTTACTTTTTCCTCAGAATAGCTGTAAGATTTATTTTGTCTAAATAGGTATCCTTTCACTTCCTTTTAAAGAAACAAAGAGGATAAGAAAGGAACATGGTCACCTAACAACAACTTAGAGGCATCACCAGAGTCTGTCTACAGTTCTAGAGATAGCTTTAAAGTTATTTTATTATTAGAATTATTTTTGGCCTTGAATATCTATTTCTAAATGTTTTATGTAAGTTTGTAGCTGAGATAATGGTGTTCAGTAGAATGTTAATCTCCTTGCCAGGATGTTTGTTGTATGAATATACCATAATACTTTATAAGAATGAAAGGAGGAAAAATGTAAGTTGAAATAAGGACAATAGAACAAGCACTGGGTTACATGAGCTTATCCAACATCCTTCTGACCCAAGTGGATTGCTTTTTCCCCAAAGGAAGTTTTCTTTCTCTCGACAGCAAGGAAACACTTGTTAAGTTCTTCTCATCAAAATCACACAGATACAGCTACAAATTAAAATGCTATTTAGACTCTCTCATTGGAAAGGACATTATTATAGACAGAATATGCATAGGGAGCTTTTAAGTGTTTTCTAAATGTCTTGTTCAGAAAGCTAAGTCTTATTTAATAATGTTTTGATACAATTTGCCATGCTAGTTGCCTACTATATAGACAATTGGTAGATTATAGTCGTAGGGCATATCTGAGACTGCTCATCTCTTGAAAGATCTATTAAATTTGTAACAGTTACTTCCCCCACCCCGCTTAGTAACTGTACTAGAGTATTTAATCTATTGCAGATACCTAGAATTTCATTTGAGTTTTTAGAAGTTAGTCAGATTTCTCAAATTTTCATAATATAAAGGAAACTAGTCTCAGTATATCCAAACTCTAAAGACAGCCACAACACAACATAGACCCAATCTGCATTGATCATGTATTAATGCTTTATTCCAAAGCTTTACCTGTTTCTCAAAAGGCTGCTCAGGTACTGATTGAAAGCAGCAGCTTGTACAAGAGAAGGCAGTATCAAAGGTAACAGCAGTCAACAGCTGCAATACTGCTATTACAGCTGCAATAATACTGCTATTACAGCAGTAATAATCAAGAGACCTTAAAGCTGGCAAGCAGAGGTGAGCTTTCTTTTCCCACCAAGCCCACTTTTCGCAGGAAACTTTTAAACGTTTCCCTGAAAAGCAGCGTTTAGCGTGACCTTGCAAGGCGCGAGCGGAGCCACCCGGTAAAGCGGACAGCAACCTGGCCGCCGCGCGCCGGGTGGAGCCGGGTGGCGCCAAAGGGCCGGGGCCGACTGCTGCTCTCTGGAGCCACCTGCTGGCTGGAGCCGCGCTTGAAGCGACGCGCGTCCAGCCGCAGCCCGCCCGCCGAGGGCGGAGACGGGGCTGAAGGGAAACGAACGGGCCTCAGGGCGTGAAGGCGGACAGGGAGGCATGCCCTGAAACGCAAGTGGCACACAAGTCGCAACCGAAAGGAGGAAAACTCTTTCTGCGGATTTCCAGTCTTGAGTAAGAGAACTGTAATTTCATGTCCAAGGAATACTTAGGTTCACTGATCACAAGTTTGAGATGGATCTTTCTCTGTGCACAGCCAGTCTCTATGGCATATCACGACCAGATCACAGAGAGTCATGAGGTAGGAAAAGGAGCAGGCAAGACCCCAAGGTCAGAAGTCACTTATCCACTCATTCTCCAGAATCTCTCTTTATTCTCAGGATCTTTTAAAAGTTAATTATTCCAGAGAAACAGCTAGGATTGTGAAAAATGCTGGGAAATGTTGCTTTTGCAAACTGCAATGGGTTGTTGTTTTTTATGCTGACTTGTGGAAGGCTAAGAGGTAGTACTGTTAATATAGTTTGGCTATGGCAAAATCCGTCTCTCAAATAAGGGTTAAAATGTGACTGAAGGAACTAAAGCTCAACCAACAGGCTTCCACAGTGCTGATTAAGGCAAACAAGCAAGACAATGTGAGGTTTCACTATCTAAGCAGAGGCTACCAAATTAACATGCACAATCTGAAACCTGTATGGAGCTTTGGTTTCCTTCAGCCCTAGGCCCATGTCAGTTGCCGGGAAAAGTTAAGATAAGGATAAGTACTTGCCAGTAAGTAGTTGTCCTGGACAAAAGGACTCATACATCTTAATTTTCTTCACCTGTGGGAAATCTGCCAGACTTGCAATGTGTATTATGTTATGTACTATTGTAAAAAAGGCGCCTTGCCTTGGTTAAGCTTGTACGGGATTGGGAGGAGTTTATGGAAACCGTTTCCCAGAACTCATCTTAATATGAAGCGGGACAGGTGTTGAATATGTATAGGTGAATGATGTAACCTCATAATTTTGGACAAGAACATGGTATAAAAAGGCTGCAGGCTCTGACCAAAGGTGTGCCTACTTTTTGGGTCACCCACTCTTGCAAGAACGTATAATAAATTAACTGCATCACTAACATATCTACCTTGAGTCCTTCTTTTAGGACCTTTTGTCATTTTTAACAGGATGAATTTTTATATTGTTATTTAATACAGCTCTTAAAAATAGTGCAAAATATTTTCCCACTTTTTTCCTTTTCATTTTTCTTTGGAAGTCCTTCATTCCAATGAAGAGCAAATGCACTACTCTGGCTCATTTATACATTTACAGATGTCTTCAGATAAATAGGAGAATCCAAGTGGATTAAAATACCTGATGGTAGCATTGACCATATATGTTGTACCCTCATGAATTTACCTTAGACTAATGTATTTCCAAGAGAAAAACAATCATTATAGTTATTTTATACTGTTCCTATCTCATTCTGACAGTGTGTTCTCTCAAGTCCAAACCCTCCATGATTTCTTTACAAAGCAAAGACAGACAAAAGCTTACATAGTTTCAGTTAAATCCACAAAGCTAATAGACTCCTACTGAAAGGAATTTTTTTCTTTTAAAATAAAGGAATTCATTTGGAACATTTGGTCTGGAAGGGCAGAAAAAGCAGTGCTCTCATTTACTTAGACATCTTTGTGTACATCACTGTGTGATGTCACTATGAAAGTCTCCTGCGTTGTACTTATCAGCATACAAAAGGAGTAGCTGACATTCACGGAAGTTAGAGATATTAATGCCATTTTAATGGGATTTTATTTCAGGGATAGTTTGTCATGACAATATTTCATTATCATAGCACTAAGTTGTCATATACGTGCACCATTTTTTATACTTACTTTAGGATTAAACATGCCCTTTCACCTGAAATACATAATTGTGATTTATAGTGAAGGATACTGATTGTACAAATATATATTGGCAAAAGCTTAAGGAAGTTTCAGTCTAAATAAACAAATCAGTAAAGTACTAAAACAGCAAGAAAGGTATTGGTGGTGTGGGGGCAATGATAGTAAAAAAGAATAACTTAAAATCCAGGTATCTTTAATGTTCTGTTTGGAGGCATCATAAGCTCCATTGTCTCTCAGAACACACTGTCTTGTTATAGAGCATTACTCAGAATCATAAAATAAAATTCTTTGGAATCAGTCTTAAAAGAAATTGTATAACCTAAGTTTAGAGGTTTAGAGATTATTAAGGATGAATATTCAAATTTAGAATACACATTTGAAGAACTTTGATCATAAACAAGAATCAATACAATATCTAGAGAATATAAGCCACAAAAATTGTAGTAATATTCAAAATTACTATATAAATTTACTGTACTATTCAAACTTACCTTATGATATCATATATCCTCTGAAGATATATTACAATCTTCAAGAACCTCCCAAAGGACAGATGAGTAGCCTCTGCAGGTATTAGACATGCTCTTCAGTAGAACCATTTACACTGTTGCATTCTCCTAAGACACCTACAGAAAGCACAGTATGGCCAGCATTCTGTATCAGAGTCTTCAGAGTCATGTTTTAATCAAACTACTACAACAGCAGTTACAATAATGAAAGTATGCAAGAAAAGTAACTTCTTACGTAATACCTACTTTGGAAATCAGTACTAGAATATAAGCAAAAAAGAGGAACTTCCCTCTAGATATCAAGCCATTAAAATAAGTCTGATGCACAAATTCATAACTATTCAAATGACAAGAAAATACATTAAGTGTTTCGAAGACACAGAACAACCTATGATGAAGACACTTCATTACTGTTCCATGGCCAAGTAGATTATGTTTTCCTTGCAGTAAGTCCCAAGATAATTTTAGTTAACACCTAGGAAAATAAGGATATAATAAAGTAAATATTGGCTAGTGCACATCGATACATATATTTTACTGCTAAATCATAACACTTCTAAACATATCAAGAAACAGACCTGATGATTTTCACCCTTCACCTTGATATTTCAAAGAATCATGCCCATTACAATTGTGCTAGGGGGAGTCCTAAGAACAACCACTGACTCAAAAACCCATATGTAAGTTGTTTTTTGAATATCAATATCACTATAAGTGTGATTGCATTCAAAACTTTTGCTGTATTCTTCTGCACACAAGACACTTCAGCAAAATGTTATTTCTAACTTAAAATTACAGTGTCTTTGAAACTGTTTGTGATCTTTGTAGTTTACTGTTAAAAGGCAAGAGTACATTCAAAAATGTTTTTCACCTTGAATATATCAACAAATACCACTAACAATATAGCTTGCCCATTCCCTGTCTTCTTATAAGATATTACAGCAAAAAATCCCCAGATTGTTGTAGTCTATCCATTTTAAATGTTTAAAGTAACAAAATTCTGTAATTAAGTGAAATAGTAGAGAAAGCTGCAGTTGTTTAGGGAAAAAAATGCAAGTGTGTAGGGGAGAGTAGAAGGAAAGGAGGGGAAGAGACAAAGGAAAAGGAGGCTGACTAGAGACACAGATGAAAGCTGACAGAAAGAGGTTTAAGAAACAAGTCTTGCCAGCCATTGTCATTTAATTTAGCATGTGCAGGCTGTACAATACACTGTGGTTTCCGCCATACCACTGTGTTGTTCCCTCACCCACATGGCAGCTATACCCTGGCCACACATACAAACATACAGTCGCCTCTTAACCTTACAGAGTAAGTCTGGAAACTGAAGGTTTTCACATCTAAGGAACTGTGAAACAGATCAGATGCTTATGATTCCAGTTTGCTTTCATATAAAACGTGTTGGCCTTCTGGAAAAGATTAAAAGAAGCCAAGAAAGCTCTGTTAGAGATGAAAACAATAGTTATGTTTGTAACCCATAGTAAGTATATATTATGATGGCTTAGTAATATCAGAGAGACGTATTTTAAAAATCATGGAATAGTTTGTATTAAGCATGGACACTTACAGAGAACATGAATTTTTGAAAAAATACATTTTTAATCCAGCTTTCCTTTAAATTCACATTAGAGGATACCTCAAAACAAGCAAGGAAAGCATACTTTATTAAATAACATGAAACTGGATAATTTGTATTCCCAATTATAGACTTGCACTGATTTCTGAGATATGGATTGCTTGCAAAAAGTAAATATTTTAAGTGTTTAAATATTAGCATAAAACCTGAGAACCCATACTATTTAAGTAGATTTTGTTCTCTAATCAGCTCTGTGAACACAAAATACTTAGAACATTTGGCTAACTTCACAGTAAGTAACATATTAGTCTCAATTCAGGAAGTCCTCATGTGTTTAAGTGTATGCTTACACTGAGAAGAATATTGAAACCTAATTTTAAGCCTGAAATTTAAGTTCAATAAATGGACTATTTAAAGGAGTTTCTGGATGATCTTAAGTGCTTCTACTTACAACAAGACAGTTGGATGCTAAAGACATTAATATTCCATTGGACAGATGAAGGTGTTCAAATACAATGGTGTCTGCCCCTTCACAATAAAGCTTTATCTGATCTGGATTTCTAATCTTAAAAGAAGAATTTAAACCACTATCATTTTTGTGTGTTGTTTTAAAGGCTTGTTTCATCTCCCAGGTCTAATTAGAATTTTATTGTACATACCAATAAAATAGCCATTAAACAGAAGTAGTCCAAGTGTATTTTAAAAGGAACAGAAGATATCACTATGAAAACCATTTCAGCATGAGAAAGAATGTGTAACATGAAGCTTCCAGTCCAGTTTCACTTATAGATCCAGTTCTCAGTCCATCTTACGTGTTTTCAAGTTTCATAAAAGATATAGTCTTAAATATATTACTAGGTCACAAGTGACAAATTGTAGGTGATCTTTGCATGACCCTGGGTCTTCTTTTAAATCTCAGGTCCATGAACCTAACTTTAGCTTAAGCATACTTCACTTTCAAATCAAGTAAGGAGGCTCAGACAATCTTAGTTTCTACAAAACTTGCTTTCAAAAAGTCTTGATTATTTCCTTTCTTGGGTATTTCCTCACTATTTTTCCTGTACTTATCTTCCTACAGGACTGATGTGGCAGTCACCTCATTTCAGCTGTTGGGAGCTCCTAAGCATATAAGCTGAGTATCTGCAAATGAGGGGAGAGAAAAAGCATTCAGAACCTGAATTTATCAGGCAGGTTCCCCAAACTCCAATTACAGCCACTAAGGGAAAGTCCCCAGAAGACATGCATTCTTTGAATCACTTGTGAAAGGATCTAAAAATTTCTCTCTACTGACTTGAGGAAGAAACTGTGGAGACTTCCTAAGCGTAATTTTAGCTGGTTACATCAGGTGCCAGACTTGAATCATGGGACTTCCTTCTAGGCGCCTTGCATTGGTTGGCTCAGAGAAGTAAGACACCCTTAAGTACTACAAATAAAGAACTCTAAATCCCCAGAAAAGACTAATAAACAGAAAACTGGCCAACAAGATGCATATATTTGCTTTTAAACAAAGATTACACATAACAATGTGTCTTGTTACTCATTAGAACTTAGCTTTCAGAATCACCAGATAATTGGTTTTACTCTATAGAAAAGTAACATATTTAAGCTATCACAGTAAAAAAACTTGCTCTTGGGATCAAATAGACAGCTTTGAGAATGAAACGATGTTACCTGTCCCTTGAAATATCCACCTGTCCAGAATATTCCCATAATACTCAGATTTGAAAGAAAATAGGAGGGGAGAGTGCAAAAAATCCACAGTTTTAGTATTCTACTTATGCTTGAGCTCCTAATTCCGTTGTGCTACAATGCCAGGCGGCATTTTCAGTGGCATTATGATAGATTTTTTTTATTTCTATAAATGTTTTGGCAAAAGCAATCTTCTGGCTAAATGCTGTATACCGCAGACAGAAAGCTGAGGCTCAAGACAAGTACAGTGCATGTTTAACCACAGAACACTGCTTGTGTTTATTTAAAGAGTGTATTGGAATGCCAGTGATTCTTTTCAGCTGTCCCATTACTTTCCCCCCCTCAACTTTTGTTTAATTTTTCCATGGTCCTAATTAGGCAATGCTCAAATTTGGAAAAACCAGGAAACACAGTACTGTGCAGCAGATGGCAAGATATTCTAAGGCGATGCTGTTAATGGAATCTTGGACATCATGTGATGCAAGACAAAAGCAAACACTTGTAGAAGCCAACTGGAATCAATTTTTCTACAGTGACTACAGAGATTGCAACCTACAGCTAGCAGGAACAGAAAGCTGAGAGTGAAATCACAGCCCACCCACATATACAGAGGTGATAGAAGTACCCTAAGTCTGGTGACTGGTTCCAAATTAACAAAGCCTTTGTCTATAATTCACATACCCTGAAGGTTAAGAGTGAAGCACAACATCAAAACTGAACTACATTGGTTAAAATAAGATTGCTAAATCGTGTAGCTCAATGCAATATGCAATAATTGTTACACAATCTAAAGCATTTTTCACAACAAAAAAGTATGTATTTTCTTTTCATAGAAATAAGCTTTTATATTAGAATTGTTACTAGAGAGGTCATCTAAGATCTTGCACTGGACTGCAGTTTATCACACATAATTTTCATTTAAATAAAAATCCTCTATTGTGAGCTATATATTTTGTGTGATATGTATGCCACTGCACTTTCCTTCATTATTATCTTCAGTGTTTTAAAGCTGATAGAAACTTTCTTCTATGCTGATACTTAGATTAATATACACATAATTCATATGAGAAAACTGTTTAATAAGTAAAGATCTCAAATTTAATTTATTGTTTAGGCTCACTGGTTGATACAGTTGAGGTATCCCATACTTAGTCAAATCCGAATATGAAGCACAAGCTTTAGAGCTTTAGTTTTAGGCTTCATGCCACACCATTCCATTTTAGACTTCTGCACTGGCTAGTTAAATTGGACTGTAACATCTCTATCACTAAAATCTCCATCTCTTCGCAATCAAAGATTATTCATCTGGAGAATTATTTTCAGAGATGGTGCTAAGCCTATGTGCGCTGAAGAGCCCATTGGAAGAATCTCTTGAGGTTTTGACCACAGAAGTAATCTATGGAGACGAACATAAAAGGAGCATATTTCTTTGACCTACTTGCTTTGATGATCATTTCCCTAATTTGCCTGTGCTAGTCAACCTGTTAACATACTGCCATATCTTCATGACATATTTCAATATACACTGGCTAATTAGTCATAAGACAAGCAAAAGTCTTTTAAATATTTCATGGAGCTGTTGGACAAGCAACACATTCGACTCCTCAGCAAGACTAACTTTGGTAGTCTATTTTGTCACAGTAAAAAAAGCTTAAGAGTAACTAACTGCCATTTTGTATACAAAAAGTCTCAGTTATTCAGTGGTTCTTTCTATATCAGTGTTCGGTGGAAAAAATAATTTTAAACATCTAAACACTAAAATATTCTAAGATATAGCAGAATAACTAATATGGTCTGTTCACAGCTAACTCACACTTACTGAAAGCTAGAATTCCTGAATTTCAACTCGTTACATGACTAGTTTACCTTTGCTTTTTAAACTCTAGATTTTGTAAAATAATTTTATTCATTTATAATCAAAAGATATTGCGCACAAGGAGCTAAGTCATTTGCCACAGGAAAGCAAACAATCGACAGTGAACTCTTGCAGGTTAAGAAATACCACATTAACACAAAGTATAGCTTGTCCAGTCTCACCCATGTCACTCAGCACAAAACACCACAGAGACTGATTACAGGGGAGGGACAGTGATAGTAGTAGGATTTTCAACTAATTCCTTGCTAAATCCACAGAAGTTTGGCTACCCTGTAGTTTCTCTTTTGAAAATTAAGATCTGTCTCAAGTCTTTGAATTCAGCTCTTTATAAGAACCTCTTTGAGGGTTCTCAAAATAAAGATAATCATAAATACATTTCCAGTCCTGTTTGCTATCAGGAAAATTAAGCACTAAAACAGATATTTTGCTAAGTATAGATATTTTATTTTTCTCCCTTTCTGTCTCATGCTAAGATGTCAAATTGACCACATCGTATTGGATGTTTCCTTGCAATATACTCCTAAACCTTTTGCTATCATAGTATTTAGCATTAACAGTCATGGAAATATGTAAACTTGCCATAAGTTACATAAAACAGATCACAAACAGCAGTCAAAATCAGACTGCTAGGCAAGACTGTCTTAAATGCTAAGTGGCATATTCCGTACTTTCACCCAGAAATAAGACTAAAGTATGTGAAGCTTCTGATATTTTTAGATATTGTTACTTGGAAAAATTGTAATGCCTATAAAATTCTATTGAGAAACTAAAGAAATCAACCCCAGTTCAGTATAAATATTTGTCCCAGTGTTACTATTTTCAGAAGTTACAATTGTATAAATTTGGGCAAAACTACCCCTTTTTGTTTTGTAGACCAAAGAATGAGATTTATCCAAGATATCAAGCTCATATTTCACTGTTATTAAAAGCTTGTGAGTATACCATTACAGAAAGACCCTTTGTACTATGCAGTATAGGCTCTGTGCTTTGTAAGTCCTGAAAACAAAGCTTAAAGCTTTAGGGACTAATAATTTAATGTTCTCCCCACAAAGTTTTTGTTTGGGAAGTCATACACAAGTTTAGAAATAAGTGCTATGCAATGTATAAACAGAGCCTTAAGAAACCCTTTTCTATGTTCCAAGAAAGGACATGGTATTCCCTAAAATTCATTCTAGTTAACAAACCACTGACTAAAACACAGGAAAGAATGTTTCATTCAAGCTACAAGTATCCACATCACAGTGAAACAAAAGCAATCAGGAAGTCCATGTTTGCTGCCATGGATATATGATAATGTAAAATATTTTTTAAACTCATACATGAGTCAAATTAAGTCCTCATAGTGAACTTGTAATTAATTACCATTATCCTTCAAATTGTGTTTATACTAGAAGTACATTTCTGCTACTCCAACTACCTTAATCTGTCAATCTAGAATACACATTCATGGTGAGCTTTCTACCACAAGGGGAGGGTCAATACAAAGTCAAACTCTGATTCTACCAGCATCCACACCTGTCCGGCCAAATACCACACTTGCCACTTCCTGCCCTTAACAGCTTCTAAACAACTTTTAATTTTCCAGCAACTAGTAACAAACAGTATTTAAGAGCATGTCAGATGAGTGAATCTTAAAATAAACTGTCCTGTTCAGAATCAGTCAAAAAATCGGTTCAGAAAAGGTGAAAGAATTGTCATGCTATGATATTCAAGAAAAGAAAAACCCAAGTCATGATAACTAAAACCATTGTTATTTCTTTAAAGTTTTTTTTGTATAAGTTAAAGAATTTTCAGTGTACCCTAAGTATAAACAAACAGGAAACTTAGCAGGTATACTGGAAAGTGACTCAAAGGAAGCTGCCAGCCAATAAAACCCATCATCTATCTCTACCTTTTACATTTAATAGTTAAAAGCAGACATGTTTTGAAGAATTATTGTAGAAGTGTCTAGCAAACACTTTCCACAGTTAATATAGTGGCACAAAAGCTATAAATGGAACTATGAGCATTTTGAACTTATAATTAAATAGAAATTATATCATGTCCTTCTCTGGCCTCAGAGAAAGCAATTTCCAGCCACTTAAGAAATTTAGAAGACATCAATATCCCACACAGCAGTGCATTGTTGAGCTTTGTAAATGAGTCTGAACATTAAACAGGTATCCTGTACTCAACACAACCTTGCTTTTCATTACAAGTAGGTGAGGTGTGCTGTACCGACACAGTTAAACTAGTTTCAATATGTTAAAGGTTAACTAAAATTTATGTCCACGGCATACATAATGTATAAGTACATGGCATCATGACTTTGCGTCAGACTAATATGAGAACCCAATGATTCTTTTAATCAAAACATGAACTCCTAAGAATTTCAATCCTACCTGAAAAAATCCTTTTTTAAAATATAAAATACATTATATTTGAGTACAGTTATACTAAATTTCTCTATAACTGTAAAATTGCATCATGTGTGAAGATAACAAAATATTAGTTGACTGTATTACTCTGACCTAAGCAATTGTTTCTCTTTAAATACAGATTGAGCAATATTATTAGTGTTAAATATTGTTATAATGAAAGATCACCAAACATTCCAGAAAGCAGTTTCAAGATAACAAATGATGTATAACAAATAGACTATAACCAGGACTTTTGAGACATCCCAAAATTTTAATTAAAGATTTCTAGTTTGCACCATTTATCTACAAAATGCTAGAAGATAATGTAGCTGACGGAAGAGGACAAAGTATTAACCAAAATATTGCTTAATTGTTTGAAGTTAAAGGATAACAAAACCCCATGTGCTGAGAGTAAATGCACTTATAATGCTAAGGGTCTCTTCAGAACAGTGAAAGCTGAAGGGTTTTTTCCTATTTCTTCTTAGGGCCACACAGCTATATCTCAAGAGTGTTTTAAGGAGCTGCACTTGAGTCAAGGGAAGTTTGCTTCAGATTATTAATGGAAAACAAATGGGAGATTAACGCTTAAGACACTGGGAAGGAATAGAAAATGTGAAAAATCCTCAGTTTATTCTCCAGTGTTGACTTGGAAAAATATCCCTTCATCATGTCTGCACAGTTGACTCAACTGGCCTATATTCTACAATATTGTTTTAAAAAAACCACCTGAGATATTGAAATGACATAGTTTAATACTTTAACATAATGAGAATATTACAAAATAAAGCCAAACACAATATCCTAGGGTGCACAACTACTGCTATTTCATCATCTTTTCAAACAACAATTCTTCAGCTTCACTATAAGGAGTATGTGCTTTTAATATTTGAAATCATTCATCTTCCCTCCAAGTTATAAAATGAAATCAAAGTAGAAGGAAAAAAGAAAAAGGATAGGGAAGAAAAAAGGAGTTGAGTTTTCTGATAAATACTTGCCTAATGTAAAGATGTCATCAAAAAACTGGCATCAGTGATATCAACTTATTAAGACACTGTGGTGGTTTTGGCCCTAACCAAAGGCCAAATACCCACCAAGCCGCTCGCTCACTCCCCCCTTCAGCCGAAAAGGGGAGAAAATAGATAATTGGGAGGCTTAGGACTTGAGATAAGGGCAGAGAGATCACTCTCCAGTTAGTGCAATGGGCAAAACAGAGGCAGCACAGAATAAAAGAAAGAAAAAGTGATTTATTACTACTTACTACAACTAATAGACCCCATGAACCGGAATGAGATAAGAAGCACCTTCCCCCCACCCCTCCCTTCTTAGCAAACTTAAAACTCATCATGATTTTACTTCCTTCTTCCCCCCCCAACATGGCGCGGGGAGGGGCAGGGAATGGGCAGTGGGGTTCCGGCGATCCCTCACAAGCTGCTTTTCTTCCCCAGATCTTATCACTTCTACTTCCCCTTAACCCCGCGCCTCTTCGCACTCTTGACTTTAATCATAGATTCACTCCCTTCTTCCCTCCCGTTGTCAGTACAGGGGGGGGCAGGGAATGGAGAGTGGGGGGTTTCAGTCCATTCCTCCCAAGCTGTCTTCCATCTCAGCTGGCGGGGGGCATTCCACATACACACCCCCTTCCCCCGTGGCACTGTGGGGTCCCACCCATGCGAGAGTCGTGTCCACGAACTTCTACAGCGTGAGTCCTCTCNTCTCCTTGACTTCATCCATGGGCTTGGGGGGGACACCTGTTTCACCATGGTCTTCCCCACGAGCTGCAGGGGAAACTCTCTTTTCACATTCTTCACCCCCCCTCCTGTGGGCCTGGCCTTGGTGTCTGTGCAGCTTGTTACATCTTCTCACTCCCGCTCCGGTGGCAAAGTGCGCCTGCCAGCAATATTTTTCCTCCTATATGTGATTCCCAGAGGTGCTATGACCAGCTCTGATAGGCTTAGTCTCAAATTTGGCCTTGAATGTACCAATGTTTTCAAAATATGGGGCTTGCAGAAAGCTGTAACTGTGGCTTACAAAAGCCACTGAAGCAGCACAGTTACACCAAACTGCAACAGACACCCTGATTTTGTGAGGTGCATAATAAAACTGTTACTTTAATAATATGATCGCATTACACAGAAGTTTGTGTAGACCTGCAGTCTTTTTAACCTCTTTAAGGTAAATTTTCTATGCATCCATGTAGCACATTAAGCTGTAGGACCCTGACTTTTACTGAGATCATGTTGGTATAGGATCACAAATTTTTTTTTTTGTCACAAAGAAGCACTACAAAATTTTTGTTTGAAGTTTAATGATATCACTAACTCATGTACTCATCCATTTTTTCAAGTAAAAACCATTTTAAATTGTGAACATTAAGATGCTGTAACATTAAAATACAAAATGGATGCTTAAATCATCTACTGAAGTTGGCAGTGTGCTCATTTATTAACAAGACCTCTTTAAAAGATAGTATGAATTTTATTAATTTATTTAACTTTTTCCACAAGATTCCTCAGTGATTCATATAGACTAAAATAGTCTTTGACAAACCACTGCATCATGAGTACGTTGAAAAATAGTGGTTGACAGAAAGGAAATGAAAACAAGGAAAGCAATGTGAAAGATGTAGATAAATTATATGAAAGCAGAAGTGAGACAATAGACTCTTTAACTTCCTTGAAAAATATTTCCTGCTGCCAGTATTTGCAATGATCTTCTATCTTGGCATTCATTGTAATGGAGGGAAAGGGCTCACTGATAAATATTATTGTAACATGAAGAACTGGAATGTAGTGGAAAACTATTGACATTTTTACCTGCAGGGGCAGTGGATGTAACAATGCAGCTTTGAAGAAGGGCTTTTTAATATCGAATAGAAGAGCATGTTACATACCTTGACTACCAAAATCATTAAGAGTTAGTGTGCCTCTCTATAACAATCATTTAAACAGCACTGAGCTACTGGAGTCAGAGCAAAACTATTCAATGCAGGCAGGTTTGCTTTGCTTTTAGCTTGAATTCCAATTCCACTTGCTTTATGGACAAAAAAGCCCCAGTATAACTGAAGTATGCTCTACACTATCAAGGTAGTGGGTCATTTGGCTTAGACATGCATAATACTTCCCTTTAATAATGATCCAAGAATATGTTCTGGAAAGAGTTCAATAGCAGCATTTTCATCTATAGCCAGAATGCACTGGTTTCCCATTTCAGTTGTCTTCTGTACTTTATCGTAAGTGAGGAAAAGTATATTAGTTACAGCACATTTAATTTTATTTAGTTTTACAGGTGTGCTAATGCATTTGGAAAATCTTTAAAGAAAAAAGAGCTATAGGAAATGTAATTATCTTCAGTATTATTCCTCCAGATAATTTGTACAACAAAGCTTAGGTCAAGATGGAAGTTTTAATCTGTACTAGCAATCTAAATGGACTGTTAGATACAGTCTTCAGTTTTATAACTCAAATGAATACTACATATCACAGTTCATCCATATGTAAATGACACTGCCTAGACATTCTACTGTTCATCTTTTAAGTATGAAGCCAACAATGAAAAAGTACTAATCCCAACCACAGTTTGGCTACCAAACTATGCTCAATACAAGAATTAAGTGACACTGTTCTTGTTAATCAGTATGAAGGCATACTGAATTGTGAACTGCCTCCCTTGGAAGTGATAAGTCACCATGGAACCTGACAGACAACATTCAAAAGGAGCCAATAAGCACTATTAAAAACTCCAGCTACTTGCTAGCAACAGGTACCCATGACATCCTGTGAAAGAAACAGGTAAGTCAGAGTTGTGGTTTCATATTTGGTACCAAAACTATTTTCTTAAAGATGAAAGAGGAGATGCAGCTCTTAAGCAAAGGAACAGTGTCCAGCTTCATATGATTTACAAATGGTAACATGTTCTTGTTTATAAAAGCCTTGTTTTTCATTTCTAAAGAACCTAGCTTGAGTAAATTTCTAATATTCATTTCAGTAAATAAACACAATGATAAAACTATTTAGGGTGACTTTGCGTCTATGAAAAAAAGAGCTTTCTCTTTCAAAACATTTTAAACTACCAACAGTAGAACATAAAACATTTAGAGGCACAAGTTTGGCATTACAACTATAAGAGGCAAGCAACACTTCTGCTGACTCAAGAAGCAAGTAAACCCTGCTCATAACGTGCAATACCACCCACTGAATCCACAAATTGCAGAGTGTAAAACTCACTTCCATAAAACATTTTAATATGTCCAAGTATAGCATGGAATTTTAAGTTAACATTAAAAAAATGCGTTATTCCGTGCATGTGCTTGGGTGCTCATACATTTTCCTTAGTCGTGTAAAACTGAGTAGCATTATCTACAGGCTTTTCACAGGACACAGGCATTTAACTTGTGCACCAACTTAAAAATTAGTTTACCTACTTAAACTCAAGATTAAAATTGCAACAGTGCTCCTATACAGTATTCTGTAATCCCTCCTTCATTTCAGTCTCTCTAGATGACAAAGCTAAGTGTCTAGCATTATTTGAAGTCTTTTTCTGAAACTGCAAATGTTCTTTTGGAAGTAACCCTGAGCACATTCGGTATAAGCAGTTGCCTGGACCACTACTTCTGTGCTCTTTCCCATCAACACACACTTTTGTTAGTCACAACTACTATTTTCAGCAAGGTAGGCACCTTCATATATTGTTTCTGTTAACAAGGAAACTGAAAAATATGTGGCTTCAAGATAAAGTTCAAATCTGAAGTTTATTATGCAACCTATTTCATAACATCTTATTTTCCCTTTGTAATGTAAAATTCCACAGAAAAATCTGCCTGGAAAGCACTGCATCACTAAAGCATCCACACTGATTCAGAATAGAGTCAGACACAGCAGCTTAAGTAAACAGAAAAATCAGTATTCGTACATGTGAAATACCAAATACTCTGAGTTTTTCCACACAGGAAATTAATAGACTCTTGAGTAATACATTCATAGCCCAACACAAGCCATCCATTACTTTTGGTAAGGGACAGCACAGTTCTGTGCCAAGTCGAGATATCTTAACTGCTAATGTGCTGATCCACATTTAGAAGCAATAAAGTTAAATTAGTGGAATGACCTGCACAGGCTGGCTAGCTTCTTTACACATCCTGCCACTGAAAATTCTAAGCAAGCTGGTATTGGGTAAGCATTGGTTTATATCATGTTCCTTTAAATCATTAATACATACACACACACACACTGACATTGAGAAAAACTCTGAACAAGTCATTAGAAACCTACCTAAGCACTGGGACCTCTGAGTAGAAAATGTTCCTAGTAAAACACACACTTCCTTCATTAGTTTGGCAAAGTTATTGATAACCTTTTGTACCATATAACACACTGCTTTGTAGTTATAATCCTGGAGCAGTAGCTATATCCAAGAGATTCTTAATTGTCATTCTGCTCAATTCCTAAATGGAACAAAGTCACAACTGATTATAAGCACTCACCACAAGACTTGTATATGTTCAAATAAGTTAAACTTGAAAGCTTTATAACAAGCAGCTGATGCATTCCAATAGTTTTATAGCTTTTAACTAGCTGCATATATGATAAACACATGCAGACAACCAATTCTTAAATCTTTCAGCTGTTTGTAGCCCAAACAACACTACTATTTATTCCCAAACAACACTATTATTTATTAGAAAAGTTTCTACTAAAAAGTAGCAGTAAGAAAAATATAATTTTATAAGCATTCATGAAATTGTAATGTTCCAGTAACTAAACAGTCAGAAAGTTAGAAGAATGCATAATAAACTTTTATTCCTAGTAAAAATATAAAAAAGGTTTCTTATACTTTAGATGGAGCTATTTTCATTCACATTATGAATACAATTCCTCCTACTACTTTGAACAAACTTACTCTAATACAGCAAGGCAGCAGGATCCAAATTTACAAGAGAAAGCGTCATTTTCATAAGACAAAGCAGTTTTCGCCTAGGGTTCCAAGAAGGGCTATATTTTCTGTGTTTTATTATTAATTCCCCAGAAATATCTGGGACCCATCAGCCTCCTACAAACCATTAAAATAGGTCTTCCATTCCAAAAGAAACAGGAAAAGCAGTAGGAGACAGTACCAGTGATCTTCTGTCCATGATAAAGCTGTTCTTTTCATTCCTCCTATAGTATGACCAGTCTAAAACTGTCAGGGAGTTGGAGTGAAAGCATAACAATTGATATGAAAATGAAGAAAAAGTGTTGATGGCTCATGAGCTAAGAATTCAGATCAAAGAGAACCCAGAAGTATCAGTGGAGTTGTCTGTATATCATCAAGATCCCTATGAGCAGATCCTCAGCTGGGTATCTGGCCCTTACACTTGGTCCTGTGTACCAAGCAGATTTGTACAGTGATTTTCTTTCTCCAAACCATTCTCTTCCCTACAGTCAAATAGAAAAAAGGCAATAAACTCTAACCTATGGAAAAAAAAAAAAGAAAGATATTTATGTCAAATCAAATGCCTTACCACCAGTCAGAACAGAACTCATATGAATACACATCCAGGTCCTAGTAATATAAAAGCAAGGAATTTAATTTTTTTTTGCAGACCAGGAATACTTAAAGGCAGCTGAACACCTTAGTAGACCTTTTAGTTTGGAACAGGACAAGTCAGGAAAGTACTGTCATATGGTATTGGTACTAGAGAACTTATTCTGCATGCAGTAAATGCCAGAGAGTGCAACACTCAAAAGGTCTGCAAATGGTCATCTGAGACAAAAAAAATCTAGACAAATTACAAAATAGCAGTGGAATGAAATATTTCAAAACACAAGTTCTATCCATTCAGTAATCAATTCCAGACTGAATCTTTTCACCTCTCCTCATTTCTCTTTAATGCCAGATGCCCTTTAAGAGGCATTCTACAAGGTTTCTCGCTTTGAGATCATCAACAGGAGATTACTTCAGCTTTCCTTTCTAAGCATATTTTTAGTTAGAAAAGTGTGAACTACGTATTTTGAATAAACATTTTAAGAAAATGACTAAAAGTTACTTGCAGCCTATCACACAAGCTATGGGATATGATCATGATTTATACTCAGAACTGTCAATAAAACTTGTTTTCTGGACAGAAGCTTTTAATCCAAATACAACATGATGAAGGGTGACAATTCAGTGATGCTTTGTTTGGAAAAAAAAATCTAATTGTCAAGAACAAAACAGTTGTAAATGACAACATAATCACAGCCTTACATATCTTAGGGTTCTTAAACAATTGAAAGAAAGCCATTGCAGCCAAAAAGTAGCCCCCACACTGTCAGAGTTAATTTAGGTGGTATCAAGTCCTTCATGCAATCAGAAACCGCTGAACCACTTTTCCAAATACAAAACTTTCTGTGCATTGCTGCCATTACCATGCCTTATCAAAAAGTACACAAACTCCAGCAGGTTCTTTAGATGCACACAAATTTTCTTCAGTATTACTTGACTGCATTCTGATTGAAGATCTCATGGTCTTATGAACAGATTTTGATCCAGTCATTGGATAAAAGACAGAGATCATCACTGTTTAGGGTACCTGCTTGTCTGAACACAGTCCTGCAGCAGAAGGACTCTCTCACACTGATTCTAGATGTTTCACATGAAATCTAGTGTCCAAATGAATGGAACTCAGAAAAAGTAGAGTACTTTGTAATATTTCCAGGCCATTGTAAAATTAAAGTTTCCTTAGTATATCTTGATTTAAAACTGAGGACAACTTAGAAACAGGAATCCTGAGAACTCAGGAATAAGTCCTTTTAAACTTTAATTGTGCAACTTGAGGCACTATTTCTGTGAGGCAATGATCAGTCCCCTTCTTGGCACTACATAAATTGTCTGCTGAGAGACTTGAGAACCAGCAGTGTAAAGCATCTTCTGATTTGTTTCTACCTCTCTGAATCAAACAGAAACACCTTCAGCAATAAGGCACTAAAAACACATTGCCACATATAAACTAGTTCAAGCTCTGAAAACATACAGAGGGACAGGTCATCATTGAAAGTGCTCCCGTAAGAATCTCTGGTCTCTGTAACAGCCAAGCATCAGCTCAGATTTCAAACTTTCAGATATGGTAACCCACCTCATTCCTCACAAGAAAAAGACCAGAAAGAGCCTCAATCTCCTCATATCTCAATAGCAGCAGTTAGCTGATCTGTGCAATAGCTGTTACTTATTTTCAGAACATTTCAGGTCCTTACATAATATCACTGCTATCAAGTCCACTGGTAGCATCCCTCAGTTACATCGTCCCTTTCCATTATAACGCACTCGCCTCTCCCGCAGTTTTCTGTTTTATAGAATGACAAAAATTATAATACTCCTTACAAGGCACAAAATAAATCAAATTACCAAGTTCCAATTTCACCCACATAGCAATTGTCCCTAATATTAAGTTTATATATCTAAAATATGAAAGAAAAAAGAAGCTGTCTTAAAAAAAACTTTTAAGAATGGAATAATGTGTCTGCACTGGACAGTAGAATTAAAACAAATAGTACCACTACCTTTGTGCACTGAATGAGAAGAGCATTATAAAGCAAAAAAATTGTCTTGAATGTCTGGACAGATGCACTTACAGCATAGATGCATATGGACATATGGATGCATATGGTCCAAAATCCAGATCTTGGGAAATACTTTAAAGCCAGGTGCTTTGGAAGTGCAGAGAGGCTTTGGAAGTGCAGAGAGGCTTTGGAAGTGCAGAGAGGTGCTAGGAAAAGAATGCCTACCAATATGGTTAAAAGCAATCATTTCACTTTATTCAAGACAGTTGCTGTTTAAGTACCTTCTTCCAAGGAAGGTTTCACAATTGCTCCACAATTAGCCGAGGGTGAGAAAAGAGGGGGAGGAAAGGCCATCTGCACCGTATCAGGTTTGTATCACCACAGTGGTATTTCTCAGTACCAGGAGCTCCTTACAGTTGCTTTAGCTCCTTATCAGTGATTTCACACGCCTGTTTTGCAAGCAGGGCTGCAGTGAGATGTAGATGGCCTACATCAAGATCAGCCAGCCAGGTGCCCACAGACAGATATTCAAATATAGAACTGGTTTTGAAAACTAAGAACTACCCACAATTACTATATAAGGACAGTGGATCCAAGCTTTGTACAATTCAATTTTCAAACAGCAGAATCTGTTGCTAATGAAAAAGTGAATGTGTTGCCAGTTTTGTCAAATCTAACAGATGTTTAAGGAACACTCAAAGAGAAAAAAACAAGAATAGGAGTTTGCCTATAATATTCTTCCCTGTAAGGATCTATTTACTCAGATTTCATTTGTATGATGCAAAGGATATAATTGTAATTATGACAGCATACAAAATTCAAAAGTGACTGGACTGCTCTGTGTGTGAATTACATGTGTCACTAACACAAGCAGCATGATTTTAATATTGTGTGCTATGCAAAGACATTTTAAGAAAATATTTGAATTAGAACTGCTAGCATCTGTTTATAAGCAAAAATTTTACAAATAACTGAAGAGACTAGAAATCAGGAATTTTGATCTCACTTATCTGGTTATGACTAACTGCATTGACGGTTGCTTTGCCTGGTGCACGTGGTGTAGAAGTGGCGAAAGATTAAGGGCAAGACTTCAGAGAACAAGAAAAAAATGCTGAGCATCAAGCAGTCCATCTGCTTTCACCATACAACAGATACTATCAAGTAACGAAGGGGCTAAGTTTTATCAACTGTGTCATCTAAAAAGCAGTTTCCAAATCTACTCACTAATACACATTCACACTTCTGAATTCTCTTGGATACATTGTTTCACTTAAGACACAGCAATACAGAAGCAAGAGTTTCAGTTTATGGTTAAGACCAGACTTCTTAAGTTTATCTTAAATGGGCTGCATTATTTTCTTCTTATAGGTGACTCAAAGAATAAAAATAAATGGTTGCTGACTTTATAGCCCTAATTATGTATTATTAGATCAATAATCTGGCAAGTTTTAGTCTCACCATTTGAAATTGTATAAATACACAAATATGACACCTAACATAAATGTTTATTTACTAGATCTTTCAGCAAGCATCAAGTCATTATTACACAGATAGGTAAAAATCAAGGACACCTGAAAGGCTTTGTCTGCTTTGCTTTTTGCTGCACAGCTTTTAAGAGTTGCCCTTTTAAAGCACACTAATACCAAAGTTTAAGTACCTCCACTGCATAGATTTCAACATATAAGATACAAAATGTAATAGTCAAGAAGGCTAGCAATGGCCCACAAAAAAAAAAAAAGCAGCTACAAACAGCTTGCAGTCATAGTTTATTTTCTCTTTATAGTATTACATAAGATATACAACCTCTTGAGGTTAGCAGCAGCAATCACTTGCTATTTTTAAGTGGAACAGTTTTATCCTTGTTGCAGTTTGGTGTAACTGCTGCTTCAGTGGCTCTTGTAAGCTGCAGTTACAGCTTTCTGCAAGCCCCATATTTTGAAAAACATTGGTACAGTCAAGGCCAAATTTGAGACTAAGCCTATCAGAGCTGGTCACAGCGCCTCTGGGAATCACATATAGGAGGAAAAATATTGCTGGCAGGCACACTTTGCCACCGGAGCGGGAGTGAGAAGATGTAACAAGCTGCACAGACTCCAAGGCCAGGCCCGCAGGAGGGGGGGATGAAGAATGTGAAGAGAAAGTTTCCCCTGCAGCTCGTGGTGGAGACCATGGTGAAACGGGTGTCCCCCTGAAGCCCATGGATGAGGACGGGGAGCAGAGACAACGATGCCCTGTGAAGACTGATCCACGCCTCAGCAGGTTTGCCAAGGGACTTGTGACTTTGCGGGTGACCAGGCAGGGGGGTCTGGACCCGGACGTCAGCACCCTATGGAGGGGAGAGTCCTGCTGAGAGGCCTGTGGTGAGGGGATGACTCCCCGATAGAGAGGACTCACGCTGCAGAAGGTCGTGGACACGACTCTGGCGTGGGTGGGACCCCACGGTGCCGCAGGGGAAGGGGGTGTGTATGTGGAATGCCCCCCCCCCCAGCTGAGATGGAAGACAGCTTGGGAGGAACGGACTGAAACCCCTCACTCTCCATTCCCTGCCCCCCCTGTACTGCGAACGGGAGGGAAGAAGGGAGCGAATCTCTGATTAAAGTCATGAGTGCGAAGAGGCGAGGGGGGGGGGGGGGAAGTAGAAGTGATAATATCTGGGGAAGAAAAGCAGCTTGTTGGGAATCACCGGAACCCCACTGCCCATTCCCTGCCCCTCCCCACGCCATGTTGGGGGGGGAAGAAGGGAGTAATTCATGATGAGTTTTAAGTTTGCTAAGAAGGGAGGGGTGGGGGGAAGGTGCTTGAAGACCTGGCCGCTTCTTATCTCGTTCCAATTCACTGGGTGTAGTAGTTGTAGTAAATAGTAATAAATCACCTTTTTCTTTCCTTTATTCTGTGCTGTGTCTGTTTTGCCCATTGCACTAATTGCAGAGTGATCCCTCTGTCCTTATCTCAGGTCCTAAGCCTCCCAATATCTATTTTCCCCCCTTTTCGGCTGAAGGGGGGAGTGAGCGAGCGGCTTGGTGGGTGTTTGGCCTTTGGTTAGGGCCAAAACCACCACAATCCTGTAGAAGTTGCACATTTCTAGAACTTCCTTGCATTTCTACCTACCTTGATTTTAAAAGAAAAAAAGAGGAAGTTAACAAGATGATTGAAATTAACAAAAGTGTTCCATATTGATTACAGAAATCTCAGAAAGTTAATTTTTAATTACTTTAGAGATTTTCATTATAGTAATTGGGATCAAATTAAGTTAGTTGCAATTCACAATTCCAGTTATCTTCATATAAAACACTGTATAGTCTTTAT
This sequence comes from Zapornia atra, assembly GCA_013400835.1. Taxonomy (NCBI): domain Eukaryota; kingdom Metazoa; phylum Chordata; class Aves; order Gruiformes; family Rallidae; genus Zapornia; species Zapornia atra. The sequence continues at coordinate 27,308 of VZTU01006831.1, forward strand.
TCAGAACAATCTGTCATCTTTTGATATGATCTCAATTACTTTGCTCAGACATTGTGAAAAAGAATCTGTAGTAGGAAACTGAGCCAGGCCTTGTATCTTCCAGATTGCAGTAGTTATCATTGGACAGTTTGCCACCCTCCCTTATAAAACTCCCCCACAGATACACATTTAAAAAGCTTTGTTAGATGATAACCACATAAGCAGCAAAGTAAGAATTCACACCTCCACAGATGACATCTCAGTTCTTTGTTTTTACTACTATATTACACACTTGCTAAGGTCAGCATTGTATGACACCTGTGTTTGTGATTCATGTTTTTGTAGGAATTCATTAACTGCCTGGAATTTATATTGAAGGAGAATTCAATGAGAAAGCCAAGAGCTAAAAGCTACTTTGCTGTATGTACTGCACAAAAGCAGGATTGTTTAGCTTTTAGAAGAGAATAAGGCAGGCTAATACAAACAGCACAAGTACAGCAGCTCCATACAACCACATCAGTACACAATGATACTGAGCGTTGCCTTAACCACTCTGTTAGAGTAGCACTGTCATACTGTAGCAAGTAACCAGTGTCTTACATTGTAAACATATAAAGCCAGTTGTCAGCACGTTTTTTCTAAGCTCATTCAAAAGTAAAACTGAGAAAATATCACTAGGCATATCAAACATGTCATTCAACAGCATAAAATGCAAACAAACAATTATTAGACTTTGGTAATATAACCTCATAGCTAATAATTAATCAAATGCAATATCATTTTCTTACTTGTCACCATTAAACACTTCAGATTCAGTTGTTCACCTGGTTACTTCCATGTCAAAACTGCAACATTGAACATAAAGGTAAGTGGACACACAACAAAACATTTAAGGAATACATAGCACTGTCATTAAAGAACCACCTCATCAGAAAACTCCATCCTTTAAGATGAAGGTCTTTTCCCAAATGTAAGCCTAATGGCATTAAGTATTCTATAAAATGATGAAATTCAGATCATTAAAAAGCACATCCAATTGAATTAACATACAAGCAACTCCAAACTGTTCTTCAAAGTATACAATTCTGACACCAGCCTCAGAAGTACTGCTGCAGCTTCCATCAACTCAATGTACATCCAGTTAGGTTTAATGAATTGTTTGTGCCCTTCATCTAGTTTCCAACAAAATGTTAAGTACTTGTTTAAGCCAATTGTATATACTTTCTTCAATGTTTATAGTATTCTGAATCATGACCAAGTTAGATGATTTGGAATATCTTACGTTTCCTATGTAAAATATACCTATTACACATATTTTTCAAACTAGTTTACCACTATTACTTAATCTCTTGGCATTTTTCAGCAGTAGTTTTCTGCTGATCAAGCAGCCCAGTTACAGGTTAAAGGACTAAATCCCATAATATTCGGGCTATAAGGGTAGTTTCTGAATAGACAGTTTCATGTAAGTCTGGAGAACCTTACCATACAAACAAAATTGCTTCCTTTAATTTGTTGCTTTTTCACGTAAACATTTTCCTTCATATTCAATGGCTCAAATACCCCACAAACATTTTGTGATAGGCCAGAAAACTTGTTTTCAACCAAGTTCTAAAAATAGCATTTGTTTAAAACTATTAGAACAATAGCATTTTACTAGTGATTTTAGCAAAGCCTTGAAATGGAAACTTGACAACGGCAGTGAGGACATCAGCAATATTACTGCAGTATTTCTTTCAGAGTCTAGCTTTGTGTCTGTCAGCTCAGAGGAATGCTCTTTCTGTGAAGTGATGTTTGTCATTTGTAGTTTAGCAACCCTTACACAGCATTTCCATAGCTATTAAAGACTTATTCAACATGTACGTTTTTCATGCAGGAGGCAGGGGAAAAAATGTTACTTCCGTTTACCCATGAAACTCTGCTACATGCACTGAGGGGTCCTAAAGGAAGTCTTCATTGTAGGTTTACTTCTGCATTTAAGTTTTACACTGAAATAGTCACATTACACACATTAAACTATGATGATGAGCTATGTAATGCAAGATGAATATATTAACAACTATGCAGCATTCATACCAGAGCAATTGCAATTGTAAGAAAGATGGAATTTATTTTCATTTCCAGTCACATAAGGTGCCTCAGCATGTTCTGAGCCAACATAGCGCTTATGTAGCAGTCACTAATAAAGCAGAGCTCTGTTCAGGCAGATAGGGTAGTGAATTTCTATAACGAAGAATAAACTTTAAGAAGTGTGCTGTGCCCTTGGAAACATGTAATGATACAAATATAGCAGAGAACTGACTCTGGGTTTAATTTCATGCACTTGTACCAAGCTCCATGCTGTCAGGGTCAACCTGAAACTTTTACATATTTTTCTAAAATTAGAACTAGCTTGAGTTTGTTTACATTACACCTTTGAGACTCAAGCTCCTAACAGCTTGTATTGCTTGTCTCTTAGGAGAATAATAGATTTGTCCACAATGAAGAACAAGTATAGAGTCTCCATAAGCATGGAAGAACAGACATAAGATTTTTTAAATTCCCTCCCAATACTGTGTGTGCTTGGCTTTTCTTATCGTGTGTGTTTTGTGGCACATTTAACTGCTTTTTGGAGGCATTCAAGAAGAAACAAGAGAAAAGTAAGCTCGGTAGTTAATATTTCAAGCATTTCTAAACACTAGATAAATCAAGATTTACTAAGAAAAGTTATCAAAATACATTTTAGAAAAATATTTATCATTTGGAAACAAAAGAAAGAAGCATTTATTAGGATTATATGTCACTGTGGCACTTAACATAAATTGCAAGTTTATCATTATGGGCATTTTGCAGTTACTCCTAAAAATGTCAAAAAATACATGGCTGATGTTAAGACGCAACTGCAATTCTGATTTGAATTTCATTTTAAAAAGTCATATTGGAATGTCTTCCTATAACCTACATCTTAGCACCAGCTTTGAGCGCATAGACACACTTGAAAACAGGATACTTAGACTTCGAGATGAACTCACATCCTCAACTGTTGTAGTTACAATAAAGGCTTCCTACTTTTCCCAGCAGATGTCACTGCAAGGCAGGTGCAGAGAAGGCACACATGTTGAAAGGAGCGTGAAATGCAGCACAAGCCACACAGGTTCACTTGCCCATACGAAAATGCACTTTACAGATGATTTAAATTGAGTGTAACTTTTACAAGACAGGGTTACCTTAACTGCTACAACAGCTATAAGTTCTAATTTGAAAACAAGTATGAGACACCAGAAAATAAAAATTTCCCTTTAAGATAAATCAAATGTGCATTTTATTCTACTACACATTGCCTTCACTACTGTAATTTTTTAAAAATAAAGTTCTTTCAAGTCTAAATGAAAAATCTCAATTTATTCATAGATCTTTTTACAGTACACATTAGAGAAAAAAGCAATGGAAAAGAACATATTTGAGATCAACTTTCTAATTATTCCAAAAGTATCTGTTACAACATACAAAATATCATTCAAGTTATCTTTATGAAAAGGAAATGACAAAAGCCCTGAAGAAACCACTACATTCTCCTGGTGAGGCACCAGCACACAACTCTAAGGATAACACTATGGATACTATGGATTCTTCAGCCTGAGAACCTGATGCCTGGTTCTGAGCTATGAAATCATATTTTGTCTAGTATTTTCTCATTGATTACTTTCCTTTGTCAAACTCCATGGCCTTAAAATAGTGTTCCATTACATGCCTGTTGCATATTTATTTGCAGTCCCTGAGCTGATGCTTTATAGTGGCCATAAAGTTACAGGATGGGAATGCAGGGGTGGCATAACAGTCTCTCCTATGGAGAGTCACCAAGGGAAGTAATAGGAATTCTCAGATAAGCATATCCAATGCAGCAAGAGATAATCACTGTCACAATTATAGTTTTCACCACACCTTCTAAAACTTCAAAGTAGTCCCATTTTGGAGACATTTATTTCCAGAAGCCAGCTATAGCTAACATTTTTAGTACAGCTCCATTGTAAGTTCATTTTTGTAGAAAATTACACTAGTAAAGATCTGTTTTAACTTCACCTCAGATAATTTAATGCATAATAAAAAGTAGCCAAAGTGTCTAAATTCCTGTATTTCAGTCAATCATTTATAGATACAGGGGAATCAAACTGTAAGACTATGTACCAAACCAGGACATAGTAAAGACGTAGGCACATACTCTAGCTAGGAGATCTTGCAATAGTACCAGGTAGCTATTTACTTCCTCTTCCATACAATGTTCTTCTAATAGATTGATATCACATTTTTGATCAAGCAGGTCCTCAGTTCCTCTAAGAATTAGTATATGAAAATATTTTAACCACTTAAATCTTTTTTCTCCCCTACTTTTCAAGACTGTATTTACAAAAGGAGTAATTGGAGTAAAGGCAGTGATTCAGATTAAAAAATTAAATCAATGAATGGTTTAACCCCGGTTGGCAACTAAGCATCATGCTTACTTGCACCCCACCATCATGATGGGTGAAAGAACTGGAAGAGTGAAAGCAAGAAAACTCAGACTGTTTAATAGGTAAAGCAAAAGTCAAATGCACAAGCACAGCAGGGAATCCATTCATCACTTCCCATCAGCAGACAGGTGTCCAGCTATCCACAGGAAAGCACAGTCCTATCATGTGCAACAGTTACTTGGGAAGATAAACACCATTACATGCACATTGCCCCTTCCCCCAGCTTTATGACCTGACCATGATGCCATATGGTATAGAATATGTCTTTAGGCAGCTGACCCTGGCTATGTCCCCTCCCAACTCCTTGTGCATCCCCAGACTTCTTGCTGGTGGTGTGAGAAGCAGAAGAGTCCTTGGCTCTAAAGACTACACAGCAACAAAGACATCTCTTACCAGCACTGTTTTCAGCACAAATCCAAAGACATAGCCTCATACTAGCAACTACGAAGAAAGTAATCTCTATCCCAACCAAAACCATCACAGGACACCACACTTACAGGAATTCAAAAGTAAAATCACAACTACTAACTACTTCAAGCTGGAAGCATTCTCACTAAACCTTCCACATCTCAGTCTAGATTAGAGCCTTTAACAGAGCATATAGTTAAAAATGCATTAAGTGAAAAATAATTTGATCAGCAGACATTAATATGAAAAACAAATGCATATAGTAATTTTCCACAGGCATTTCCACAGCAGGACTCCACAAGCTTCATGCAAATATGATTTGAACGGTTACATTCTGTGCAAAGGAAGAGTTTTTCCTAGATTGGCTGCCAGGGCTCTGTCCAATTCTCACTAAACTTGGTAGGCTTTTTCAGATTAATTCCCTGGGAGATAACTGATCCCCTGCTGAGCAGCTACTTCTACTGTAAAGCAATTTATCTGTAAGCAAGAGAAAATAAAATTCTACAAGCTTGGACCTTAAGTCTCAGCTTCTAGTTTGGTATGGTCAGGTGATACAGCTGATGGCTGATTCAAATCCATATGCAAGCTATTACTCAGCCTTTTATTTAAATTAAACTTAAGTGTCTATGGTTTATCTAGCTTTGGAGTTCAATGAAGTAAATTTAGAACTTTGTGTATGGCAGAATCTAATCCTCAGTCTCCTAAAGTAAAAAAAAATTAATGAAGGATTGGAAATATAAGAACAGAATCTTTAGTTTTATGAAAACATTTGTTCAAGAACTACTACTTTTAGCATTGATTCAATAAATTAATCTTCATATATAATCAATCATCACTTTCAGCCTTTCAGTATATGGTATAGAACCATGAGTGTGACTAGTCATGAGGTACATGAACTAACATACTTTAAGAATTCTCTCTTGACATTTTCACTAAAAATTACTAACAATGTAATGGCACATGGCTGAGTGCACCAACTTGGTCCACCAGATTACCACTCTGGAGTCTAAACAGTCATACAGAGGAAAGCTAAGTTATTTATCTCAAGTGCTAATTTTGTAGCATTTCAAGGGGGAAACATTTTAAGATTTAGATGTTGTATAGTTTTTATCTTGGAAAGGAAAAGACCACCAAGAATTTCCTAACTAAAGAACCTATCTTATTCAGGAGAAATTGATAGCAAGGATAAGAATTTTATTAATGCATCATTTTAACAGTTCTACTTTTAATGCTATACCTTTTTGAAGCAAAGAACTACAAGCTGCAACCAATTGCATTCTAGAAAGTAATATGTTCATACCTTTTTAGCCATCAAAGACATCTGAAATCACAAATCAGATCTCCTGTGACTAGATGCAGCTCCACCAACCTCAATAGGTTAATTATTTCATTGATGTTGCTTCAGAGACCATTGTCCAGCATAATAACAAACAGCTGTTTACCATTAGCAAGACTGTTTGACAAGTGGCTTTATTAATTTAATCCTTCACAAACTTTAATCATTTTCAATTACAATTGACCTATACTTGACAGGAGCCTCCTTTGGGAGAGATTCTGGAAATACAACATTTCCTTCATGCTACTGACATTCATGGGGCTTTTCAAGTTGCTTTGGAGTGGAAGATACCTCAAAGATCACAGAATTCCAATCCCCCACCATAGGCAGGGACACCCTCCACCAGACCAGGTTGCACAAAGCCCCATCCAACCTGGCCTCAGACACTAATGTATCTGTGCAACTCAGTCTGGGCATCACCACTCTAATCAACCACTTCATACACCTCACAATGGTATTTCTAAAGGTCCCCTTGCAACCAAGACAATTCTATGATTCTACTTCTTATCAAGGAGAATTTCAGCATATATCCAGCCACCTACACATCTGGAAACTAAGACATAAAAGATGGAACAGCATGAGCAATAATTTAACCACTTTCCATTTAGGCCTCATCTACTGAGCTTTACATCACACCCAGGAATGTGACGCTATGACTTAGTCATTATTTCCATATAAACCTTCAACTTCATCTTGTTAAAAAAAAACACCAGATCTCCTAACTCCCATAGTCAGGCCAAACAAACTAAGGAGGCAAGTCACTGAAAATTCTTGTCATGGTCTTCTTTCATCACTGTTCATTACAACGCTTGGATGACATTACTTAACAGCCAGCATTTGAAAGTCAGTATATTTTTAAAAGAATATCTCATTCTCTGAAATATTTGGCATACTAGTGTTTTCTGAGGTACAGAACTCAGAGGGTGGAAATCATTCTCAATTTCTCAGCCATAACAGATCCACATCAGTAAGATCAGTAATCAAAAGTTGAGGTGAGAATTAGAAAAGGTGACATTCCAGAAGCATTAAAATTTTAAAACACGGTAAGTGAAAACAGCAAAAATGCAAACACAGAAGGGAAAATCCATATAAGCCTACAAAAATTAATCTAATTTTAAGGGATAATGACAAGGGAAAGAATGTTGATATTTGGCCATGACTGTGTTCCAAGATCTTTGTTTTAGGAAAGAATGCTGAAGGCATAAAACTCCTCCCAAAGGCAGAGGGTAATACTGTTCTATTACTCAGACAATTGCTTCTACCAGCAGTTGGATTGACTGTGTCTCCAAAGAGTTTCAAAAGCTTCTCTTCAGCTGAAGCACAAGATATGAGAATAAGTGTGGATAAAACATACAGTTGTTCTGATTTATAACAACCTGATAATATCTGAAGAATCATTCTGCACTCTCATAGATACATGCATCACTATGAACAGAAAAATTGCAGGGTTTTGTTCCCTCTCATACAGTCTTTCCTACTTGATACTACCCCTGTGGAACTTACTCCAAGATTCCCGATCTTTCTTTGCTGTCTCAGTCCCTTTCTACTTTGTCCTTTGTTCCTCTTAAGGAACACAGATGACTTTTATTAATACTGTAGTGTATTTGAAGCCTGAAAAACAATTGGTATAGCAGAAAAAACAAATTAATTGTACTCAGTTCAGAACACAATAGTTTAGCTAACAGAATTAAAGATTTACCACTGCATGTGGTCTATCTGTATCAAATTACTAGTACTAAGTTGAAGCCAGATTTTTCCAATATACCCAGCATTTCTTAGGTAATGCTAAGACTACAGTTATTCCAGGAAGTTCAAGGTGCTTGTACACCTCCCACAATTAGGCTGCTGGAGGGGTGTGGGGGGGTTCTATTTCTTTCTAAGCAGCACACTTAATTCTCCTTCCTCCTAATATGCTACTGCAAGCTCTAAATTAATGTAGCTACCTTTAATCAACTATGCTTGTGACCAAATACGCAAATAAACTTTTATAAGACTATATCACAGTACTCCCTCTCCTAGAAATCTTGTCTTCTTTTTATAAGAAAAAAAATGTAGAATGCATATGAAAAAAGTTATATTTAATCTTATTCAGTTTAGATCTATCCTAACAGATGTTTTAATATGTTTCTGTATGAACCACCAAAACAGAACAAGGGAAACAATTTATAACTTCCCAGGCAATGATAGAACAAATATGTTCTCCAGCAGTGCACTTCTGTGAAGCCAAACAGAATCTACATTTGCATTTTCAGCCAGCATACTGTTTTATAAAAGAAAACAGCTTACCCATTTTTTTAAATGCAAATATATATCAGCAGTAACATTAACTCCTTACCTTTCAGTGATTGAAACGAGATACAGTATTTCATCAACCTATACAGAAATCACTTGTGGGAAAGAACTTAACCTAAAAACTTATTCTCTACTAGGCACTAGTACATCAATTTTATTGGGATCTGCTTCTGTGAAAACTATCTCCATTAATGAAAAACAAAGCCCTTGGAAAATTGTCCAAATAATAGAATATAACACCATTCAAGTGTTTTAGAATTTCAGACAAGGAAATATATTTTAAAAGCACTTCAGACATTAAGAACTATAAATGAAACTGACCTATGTCATTTAGAAATGCAACCATCATTTAAATACTAGTAAATTCATGCTTTATCTTTGCTAAATGTTATTAGACAATAAATATTTGGTAACAGATAACTTTAAAGAACAGTAGAAACAGTTTTGTAGAGCTCTACAGAGTCAAATTCAAAAAGTAAGAAGCAATTTCACATGCGAGCATAGAAGTTGAGCAAGTTCCAGAACTTGTAGAAGCTGAAAGAATAAAAAAGCAGTTCAAAGAGAGATGGATAATTTATAAATAATAATTTCATCTAGGATTTAACCAAAATTATCATTTAGATGCAATTTCTGATTATGCCCCGTAAGTGTACACAGTAACATTCCCTTCCAAGAAAAAATTCTATCAATGCTTTGTTTCTTATACTTCCCAAGAAACTAGACAAGCACAGAACATTGTGCATGAGTCCACGAGGTCGACTGCTC
>VZTU01006832.1:4673-21947 GCA_013400835.1 Zapornia atra
GCCCCCCCCACCCGTCAGAGCAGGATCACCTACAACAGGCAGCACAGGACAGCATCCAGGCAGATTTTGAATGTCTCCAGAGGAGTGAGACCACAACTTCTCTGGGCAGCTTGTTCCAGTGCTCTGCCACCCTCACAGTAAAGAAGTTCTTCCTCATGTTTAGGTGGAACTTTCTATAATCAAGTTTATGCCCATTGCCTCTTGGCAGGACACGTAAGGACATTTTTGAGCATTGCATAATGGGACTTATAGTAGCTGACACATATGGAGCATGGCATAAACCAGCTAGAAAGGATGCTGATAGAAGGGTTTATTGGAAATACTGTTATTTTCCTGGAGTTAGGAGCTGACATGAAGCCCTGAAATGGAGATTCATGATGTAATACTTCCTCCAGGGTCTGCGACCCTGTTACATCTGGGTATAAGGAAGAGAGAAGTAATTTTCATATACTATTTACCTGCCTGAGGACTTACCTGGAAAATAGGAGTCCTAAGTTCATAATCTCTTATTAGCTTGGTGGGTTTCAAGCCCACAGCATGCACTTCAGTGATCAGTGATGAGGCCATACAGTATTTGAACCTTGCTCTCACCTTGTTAGAGCTGGGTAATTCCAGTTCTACTTATAAAGAAATTTTTCCTTTAACATTGTCAGTCAAAGTTTGATTCCTATGCTGACTTTATCTCATAAATTTTATAGTGTATAGGTTAATGTAACTATGCATAAATGTAGCTGTTCTCTAAATGTTACTGAGATATTATATTCATTGTTTCCAGAGTAAGAACTACTTGGAGAGTATCTGTTGCGTAATAAGTTACATTTGTTTCTATCAATGTTGGGATTTTATTGGCTATTCTGCTGTTCTTGAATTAAGATGGATGCCATCTGTGCTCCACTTATTATTTTATAGCCTTTTATTATAATCCCTCTTTTTTGTATCTTTCTTAAACTTGCGGCTACATTCTCAAAAGTGTCTTTTCATGTGAAAGATTATATTATGAAGATAAAAACATATTTTCATGACTAAAAGTAGTTTATATTTTACCTTCAGTGGGTAAATCATCAGGTTTTTATGTTGTGCAATTGGCTTTTAATTTTTTTTCTCTCTTGTATTCTGCTAGCAGTATGGCAGATATGTTATTGTTTATGACAGTTCCGTATATGTTAATCATAATCTGACAAGTAACACTGCAATGATGTCACACAAAGTTTGGCTACTTGTAATCTATTATGACATTAAGTCTAAATCATGACCTGATACAGCTCTTGAGTTGCTAACAATGAATCAGTCTAAGTCCAGTCACAAGCCTCACAGTAAAAAAGGAAGATGTAAGGGTTCAGGATGGTTTACATGATGTGTACTATTGTGCAAGGCCCAGAATTGTTCCAGAAGTGGGAATTGGAACCTAGAAGGGGAATAACCCCTACTGGTGAGGAAAGTAGGGCCACAATGAGAATTTGACAACACAGTGACTATGATGTCCTTTTAAACTAGAACACTTCCAACCAGGTAGCATGTAAAATTACTTTGTAATCAGTGTGTTACCTACATTTTACACGGAGTGGTGGTGAGTTGCTAATAGCTTACTCTTTGAAATTGCAGTAACGGTTGTGATCACATCATCCATTGTAGATTTTTATAAAGATTCACTCCCCCCCCACCCCCCTCCCCTTTTTAACTACTAAAATAATGTAGCATTTACTAATGAAATTCATGGTTCTATCTGCACCTGCTGGTTCTGTAACTCTAATTGTAATGCTGTAGCAGAAATATGGGAATATATGCACAAGCACTGCAGTTGCTTTCTCACTTTTGTAAAGTCAAAATAACATAATAAAATTAAGTAAAGGAGATATAATAAATCTGAGCAACGGTATTGGTTACACTAAATACCCACAATTTGAAACAAATTATTTTGGCATAATTATCAATATATCAAAATTGTTTAGTCTCCATTTTGACATTCTCTGTTTATATTTCACTAGTGAGCAAAGCCAAACATCAAGGAATCCTCCAGAAGACCTCTAGGAAATTCCATTAAAAAATAGCAGGTGAAAAACCAAATTCAGATTTTAATGGAAAAAGCATGAAAGCAAGCGCTGAGAGGACTTCATGCCCAGCAGTTGCTAAAGGTAATCCAAGATAACCTATAGATAATTACTTAAGGTAACATAAATAAATTTTGAGATAAAGTGTTATGGAATTAATATAATTCAGTCTTTCCTGTCAGACCTACTCTAAATTTTATACAAATACCCACGTATTTGGGATGTCAGGATAAGGGAGAAACATATGGTGTTTTTTAGGACAAAGTTTTTTTTTGCAGTTTAATGAACCTGTACAGGAATAATGTTTAGATACAGGGATAATCTCTTCTAATGCTAAACTTTTAATCTAGAAATATTTTTTCCATATATGATATACAACTAGGTCTCTATAGGCCTCAGAAATAGTATATACAACCTCCTTTTTGTAGATACAGAGTAATGGAAGGAATATACCACACTGTATGGCACAACTACAACTACCAGAAGTATCTGATATTAGAGAATAGAAACTGTGTTCCATAAATACATTTAACAATAATTCTTTCACTCTTAATTTCCCCAAATTTCCATTTTACTTGAAGTACTTCTTTTCTTCTTTCTTGTTTTTAATGTGCTTTCAGAATGTTAGGAAAAATTTTATATTTGCACTTTCATATGCCCTAACATCTGCAAACCTCAGGAAAGATTGAATGGTATAGTGCTACAGACTCCTGAGAATGTTGGATGCTGGGGCATGGAATTAATAGTATGTAAATTTAACAGAAGCCACTTGGTTGGTTAAAACCAGAAGATCAGCTACCTGTCCTCATCCTGCCCAGACAAAGCTTCTACACACTGTGGGAGGAGATACATTTTCTTTAATCACAGAATCACAAAGTTGGAAAAGACCTTTAAGATCATCAAGTCCAACCATTCCTGTCCTATTCTAAACCATATCCCTAAGTACCTCATTTACCCTTTTTTTGAACACATCCAGGGATGGTGCCTCAAACCCTCCCTGGGCAGCCTGTTCCAGGCCCTGACAATTCTTTCAGTAAAAATCTAACATCTAATCTGAACCTGCCCTGGCACAGCTTCTTGCCATTTCCCCTTGTCCTATCTCCTGTTACTTGGCTGAAGAGACCATGTCCCATCTCCCTACAGCCTCCTTTCAGGTAGTTGTAGGCAGTGATAAGGTCTCCCCTCAGCCTCCTCTTCTCCAAGCTAAACAACCCCAGCTCCCTCAGCTGCTTCTCATATGATTTCCTCTCCGGCCCCTTCACCAGCCTGGTTGCCCTTCTCTGGACTCGCTCGTGTTCTTCTTATGGTGAGGAGCCCAGAACTGGACACAGTACAAAGGCACAGTCACCTCCCTAGACCTACTGGCCACACTATTTTTGATACAAGCCAGGATGCCATTTGCCTTCCTGGCCACCTGGGCACACTGCTGACTTGTATTCAGTCGGCGGCAGCAGTGTTTGAAAGCTGCCGGGAAAGGCTGCATGTGTTGATCTTCCCTCAGGAAAAGGCAAAGCCATTTCTTGGATTCTCTTTGCTCAAGCACCTGGGTAGGATTTTTGAGTAACCCAAAACAATGGGGAGATCTGGAGTGCATCTGAAGGATATTTAAATTTTGGGAAAAATAGTCCATGATTTAAATTATATTTTGTAGGAACTAATGCAGCAGGACCTACCTGAACTGATGAAGGAGTTTCACAAGGAACCAGATAAATGTAGTGATGACCAAATCCATGACAGTCAGCATGCAACATATTGCTCCTCCTGCCCCAAGAGATTATTTTGACAGATGGGGCCTAAGTCATCACCTGAACATTATGGACATTTTTTCAAGGAAGCCCATGGAATGAAGTAGTAATGTCTAACTGTATGTTAAAAGACGGGGGATAGTGGATAATAAGGATGTATAAACCTTAATGTTTATATTATCTAACATCTAAAGATGTTAAATATGTAGCATAAGTTTTAAGCATTGGTAAGAGGGGATTTTAGGATTGAGAAATAGAATAGACAGAATACTTAGATGTATCAGATAATGCAGGATCTCAAGATGACATAAATAGTATGGAATAAGTGGTGGAGATTTTACTGGGTCTGTCAGGGCTGGAATCAACTTTCTTCACTGCAGTCTTTATGGTGTTGCGTTTTGCATTTGTCACTAAACCTGTGTTGATTACTCACTGATGTTTTGGTGATTATTTAGCAGTGTTTACATGGCCTGCCAAATCAAGACTCTCTCTCCAACACACCTCTTCCACTCCTACAAAGACCAGTAGGTCAGGGGTATGCAAGAGGTTGGGAGGGGATACAGCTGGGAGAGCTAACCCAAACTGACTGAAGGAATAACAATACCAAGCAGTGTCATGCTCAGCAATAAAAGCAGAGGAGAAGGAGGAAGATGTGGAGACATTCATAGTTATGAAGTTTGACTTCCCAAGCAACAATTACACATAATGAGGCCCTGCTTGCCAGGAACTGTCTGGACATCTGCCTGCCAATGGCAAATAGTGAATAAGTTATCCCTTTACTTTACTTCCACGCCTTAATATTAAACAGCCTTTATTTCAACCCATAAACTTTTCCATCTTCTATTCTGCTGAGGAGAAAAATAGTAAGCTGAGTGGGAGTCCGGCAGCCAGCTAAGGTCAACCCACCACAAATATATGTATATTTAAATATATCTCTCTATGTATATAATCAGGGGGAGGGCTCTATCTTCCAGTTAATCTTACAAACAGTATCTGATTCTGAAGGTTTACTTGGTAAAATTCAATACATTAAATTCAGCTGTATTTTTTGGTGAGGAGGTTATTCAGAGAAAAGTATTAATTCAATTCTAAGTAAAGGCATTGAGGTGAACTACTTTGTTACAAGGTATTGTTCAAATGCTATTTTATATTGTAAAATTGGAAGTTCAGAATAAAGGAAGATACTGAGTTTTATTAAAGGATTTGATGAGTATGGAATTTCAAAGCAACTTTTTTATTGCATTTCAGCCTCAAGTATCTTTAAAGAAAGTGAACCAAGAGAATACATTCAAGGAACAGAAGTACAAGATGGCAAATATGTGCAGGAAGAGATGCCTATTGATCAGGTAAAGTCAAGGTAAATTTATTTCTCTCTGTAATGTAATCCTGAGTTGGCCAGAACCCCTAGGAGGGAACTGCTTGCTGCTTTTTCTTGAAGTAAGTCCTTAAAGTTGTTTTGCTAGGAAATGAGGAAAATAAGCTAGGTATTTTGAACTGACCTTATGACTCCATGATAAGCAAGATTAAATAAAAGGTTTATGAAATTTTCTTATGGTTATTGAGTCTCTACCTGAGGTTTTATGGTCCATTGCTTCATTGTGCTCTGACAAAATAGTGAAATCAAAACTAGACCCCTCACCCAGGAGCTGATACAACTTTTTGTTTGGTTTGTTTTGCTTCTGACTGGTAATGTCATGGTAGAGAAAGAGCAGAATGGTGCATACTCTTCTGACTTCCACTCAGAAAAGAGCTCAAGAAAACACTCAGGCTTTGTTGTTCTTCTTTTCTGACAGGGTTGGAATGTGCTGTGCAGAATGGATGTATACACAGTTTCTATAGATCCCGAAACCCTATCACAAAAGAAACAAACAAATGAAAAGCTGAATTGATTCTAAACTACTCAGGCAAATAAAAAAAAATATTAGTGTTGGTATATAGATTTCTCCATTAAAACCAATAATAAACAGGAACATTTCACATGTACAGATCAAAAAACCGATAGAGATTATCACATATGAAAAATTTTAATTTGATCTACTGTTAACTCATTATGTTAAGTAAATTGAATCATTGATTAATTTGTTGTATTAAATTTAATGTAATATATAGATTAATGGGAATTCTAGATGCATATAAATTGTCACATCTTAGTAATTTTTTATAATAGTTTCAATAAATAATCAACTTCTTGTAATTTTGCACCATTATATACATACTATTTTTAAAATATAAAAAGAGCTATTTTATTCTTTAAATATCTCCTTAGTGATACTACACTTGATATTTGCCCAAGCATATAGGTTGGAAATGGAGTAGTAGATACTTTAAACATTGGAAAAAAAGATGAAAAAATACTAATTAGGCTATTATACTATTATATTTTATCTCTATTTATATTTGGAAGACATTGAGATAAGATCGCTTTTATGTTTCTTTTTTTGCAAAAAACATTTGATCAAATAAGGGGAATGAACTATCACAGTCTCTGATATCTCTCACTCGATTTATCTGCCAGGTCAAGCCTGTTTTGACAGTGAAATGTGTTGTTGGTTTTTTTTTTTTTAAATTTTCCTTTTGTTTTGTTTTGTTTGTCTTTTAAAGGGAATTCAAAGTTTTTTTGCCAGATTGAAACAAATGCTGTTCATGAAGTAGCATCTACACTGAAGATTTTACTAGGCAGGTCAAACAGGCTTTAGCATTAAAGTGCAATTGTTCCATAATTAACTGCAGGTCATAAATGTACAAATCACAGCAACATCTGGAAGATACTTGCCTACTACAGCTAACAGCAGCACCAACTTTATCATCTTGGATAGTTTAGTTTTCTATTTTGTCCTTTTGTGTGTATGAAGCTGTTTTCAACCAGCTCACTTTTCTCATTTGATTAGCCATTGCATAAAGTCAATTGAGATTATGTGTTGTCATTTTATATATATTTAGTTTGCCACTGATTCTTTTTCAGAGGAACTTTACTAAAGTAATCAGTGCTTGAATAATATCAGTATATTCCATTTGATGGTGTAGTTGGAAAAGATGTGATTGACTTAACAGGAAATGGAACAAGAAAGTAAAGGGAGAGGGTGAATAAGGAAGAAAGAAAGCATAGCATTCAGAGATGGAAACAAAAACAATAGACAAAGAGGAAAAAATAGAAACAAGTGAAATAAGAAAGTATGAGCTAAAGGGCATGATAAATATTTATGTAAAAATGTCTTAATTTTTGGAATATACTCATTATACAAAATGATGATCATTTTTCTTCATTTTTCTTCATTGCAAGGTAAACAGCTGTGGGGCTATATCAATATTTTTCTTTTCTTGGAGAACCAATATGCATAAGATCAATCTTTCAGAAGCACTATTTTGCATTGCTAGAATGTTGCATCTTTACTTTTAATGATACTTTCCTTGGAATGTGTTTAGTTGAGTAGTATCCATATATTATAATATTAATCTAATGAATAAGTTTTCTGTAATTTTCAGTAAGCATTGCAGCATTTTTCTTAAACAAAGCCTTCTAGTTAATTTTTCTTTACTGCTTTTATCCCTTTTACTCTGTTTGATGAATGTTTGTGTGTAAACTTGCTTTATCAAATCCAACACATTTGCACTTGTCTTTGAAAAGTAAAACTTCTGTATTTTTACAGATAAGGCTTTATTACAATATTGAAAGGGAAATTAATTATTTGGACTGTGGACCAAAGACTACTGCTTAATGTTTTCTGCTAGTCAAAATGAAGTTGTGATGATGGCATGTTAAAAATATGAACTGAATTTAGCCCAGCATATTTAGTCTGTGGACCAGGAAAAGAACAAAAGGGACAATTAATTTTGTAAGATACTAAAAAAACCCCCTACATATAATTCATCGTCTCTGTTTTCATTGGTGAAGATGTCACAAACCCAAGACAGTGTTTGTATAAATTACTGTAAATTTTAAAAAGATAAAAAAATACACATTCTAAACCTTTTAAATAGATGTTTTTTCAATGATGTTATAATAAGATAAATGTTACCCCTTTCAGTTTACTGGAATAAGGTTATAAAGGTTTTAGTATAGTAATTGTGATACTTTTGTTGCCTATGGTTGTTCCGATTCACTTTCATATGTGAATTGTAATTTTGATCTGGTTAAATTATTTAAAGGAGTTGAAAGTCTTTGTGAATATAAAATTAGCATAATTCATTATTTTACTACTTTAAGCTAAACCCTCAAGCTCTTACTTAAGCAAAAACCTTGCTGAAGTATATACCTATCCCTGAAATAAAAAAGAGTTTCAACTTGAGTAAGGTCTTCAAATCAGCCCTCTGTTTCTTAATATATATGTATATACTTATAGAAATACTTATTCTGATATCATAGAATCGTAGGGTTTGGAAGGGATCTCAAGAGATCATTGGGTCCAACCCCCCTGTCAAAGCAGGCTCCCTAGCTCATATTGCACAGATAGGCGTCCAGACGGGTCTTGAATATCTCCAGAGATGGAGACTCCACCACATCCCTGGGCAGCCTATTCCAGTGCTCTGTCCAGTGCTCATCATAATTGCAGCATCTACTTTTGAAGCATGATGTTATTTAGTTAAATCTGTAGTCTCGCTATAGTCACTTAAGCTTTCTGTAGAATGCATGTGTAAAGTAGGAAATTTCAGACTGTGACCCACAAAAGCCTCAATACAATCTGTGAGTCTTCTGAACTGATAAAGGCAAGACAGGTGTTACAAGTCCGGACCCTTAGTTTGAATGTGTTTAAATTCAGCTCTTATGACGTAATCCTGACACTGATTTATGAGTTTATCATGAGCTTCTTTCATTTGCTTGTAACTTAAATTGTGTTAACATTGCGTGATTGAGTAAATGCTCACTGTAGGACAGGAAATATAATGCTTCCCCCTGACTGGGAGCTGACTACTGGCCACCATCATAATCTTCTATTTCATTTTTCTTTCTCTGTAGACCACCATGCTAACACCATTTCTGTAAGCTGAACTTGCTGAGATTACATTTTCCTGCGTGAGAAAAGGCCAAACCACCTATGCTATCTCCTTGTATTTTGAAAACAGATTCCAACAAAACCTGAGTTTTGCTCTCAGAGCACTTGATAGCTGAGAGACTTTGGCTGTCTATATTCGTGTGCATGGTATGCACAAATGCTGGTATAACCACACATACTTATGGAAAACATTCAAGATATTGATTCAGAATATCAATATATACATTATTAAATTGCTCACAGAGAAAAAGCTCTGCAGTTTTCTGTATTTCAGTAACTCTTAGAAAAAGTACAGTAATATTGTAGAAATAATTAAATACCTTTAAAAAATGTATGTGTAACTTTGTGAATTTGTGATTGCAGCAGTTGCATGTGTGAAAATAAATATTATTTATTCATGCATTTTCAGTGTGTAAGATTACAAATGAAACCAATGTTGAAACTGCTGATAATGGGATTGCAGTTAAATATTCAGTGGATTAACTGCTGTACACTTTTTGGCATAGGTTGAAGTGGATATTCTGCCTCTGAAGATATTCAGGAAAAGGTTTAATTAAAAAAACAGCTACTGTTTTCTGAACAAAAGAATCTTGAGCAGCTGGCTAAAACAAGTACTGTAAGGTTGAGGAAATTTTATGTATGTTTAAATGTAAGCATAAGTTCAGCTACAATAGTACGGAAGGTGTTATCACATGCATGGGTAAACCTGGACTATTGTTATGAGCATTCACTTAGCTAATGCCTTTGGAGTGTAGTTCTTTCTTACATTGTAGGTTATATATGGGGGTACTGATATATTTAGAGTTTGTACAGCTTCCAACCCATGTGTCAGTATGAAAGCCTGAAAAGTGGATCTAGAGAGATTTTGAATACTGCCTAAGGTGATGAACATAATGCCATGCTCATGAACTATATAATGCATAGCAATAACTAGGTTTAGTGGTAATATTTCATCTGAAAAAATAAAGTATGAGAAAATACAAAATGACTGAAAAATCACAGTTTTCCAATGGAGAGAGTTTTAACTGACCATTTTTCTTTTTCATTCAGGAGTTGGGTAATTTTGGATTAAAATCTTTTTATAGCTCTGCGAATTTTTTTAATAATTTGATTTTTTTCTGTTTTGGTCAGAACATGAAAAAAAATTAAAATTCTGAAATCAGTATTGAGACAAAAATTAATTTCCTAATTAGATCTAGCAATTGGAAGCTAAAACAATTATATGTACGGAGAACTGTTATATTTTGAAGTAAGTTTTTAGTTCTGTTTTTATCCTAACTGACTGAATTTAGAGGCAGATTTTCTCATTTTATCTCATATGTGACTGGTAATATTGGTGGAAAGAGGCTCTTAATGAGAGATTTTGTTCATTTATGACCAATAATCAAATGTGAGTAATTTTTCAAGTTGCACAATCTCTACATTACTAATTCAAATAAAGATTTAATACCATCCCACTTTTAGTAGGTAATGAGCAAACATGACTGTGATAAAATAGGGAACAAATCCTTAGAGTGTAACTATTGTTGGTCAGCTTTGCTAGTATATGTTAGGACCATTTTAATTGGTATGTCTTCCTGCTATGGCTGTAAACTAAAGTTAGAGAAATTAACTCAGGATGGCACCTTTATTAGAGAGATGTTAGGAAAATAGTGCATTAGGTAGACAAGGAACAGTTAGCATGCAAGCATCTGATATATCTTCATTTTGAAATGCGCACAACCAAGTTCACTGTAAATACTAGATATTTGAGCATTTAATTTCCTCTAATCCAGTGGTTTTCTTTTTGGCAGGGGCATTTCTGACTACTCACATTAATACTTTACACTGCATAGACCATATAAAATTTGTCTTAGAGAGCAAATCCAGTCCTGTTTAAATTTATTAACAGAAGCAATCTTACTTTAGTTTTTCTTGCATATTTTAATAATTCTATGTTAAATGGATAATACTGAATGTTTGTGTAATTTGTATGACGTAGCAATGGAAAGTCATTATTGTTATAAGGACTTTACTTATAGCATGCATGAAGAATATATTGTAGAAATAGAGAATCATCATGGTGTTGCTAATCATACTCTATTTATGCCTATGCACAGTATTTGAAAATCAGTATGTGTGACTACTGACTATTGTAGGGATTCTTGCATACAAGCTAAGCTATTGCTCTGTAGAACTGTTTTTTTATCCATTGTGAAGTGGCGATTTCATCATTAAATATAAGGAATAATTAAAAAAAACCCCAAATATTAAATGGTGTGAAAAAAGACAAGTAAAATTAAGTATTGAGTTGAATAATACAGGGTTGTTTGTCTTTTCAGATTAGTAATTTTAAAAAATGTATCATAGCATATTAACAATATTAGGCTGCATCCCAGGAAAACATTTATTCAGGACACAGGGTAACCTTGTTCTTGATTTTAACTATACATTTAAAGTCTGTTGTGCAGAAATAAATTGAAAACTTGTGTGCTGATGTAACACTTTATTTTGGTTTGGAATAAGGTGGAGTTACTGAATGACTTGCTTGCCTCTGTCTATACTGCCGAAGAATGTTTTCAGGAGCCCCAGGTGGCTGAGGCCCCCGGAGGAAGTCCGGATAAACGATGAGTCTGCCTCAGCAGATGATGACTGGGTTAGGGATGAATTAAGCTGTCTGGACATACGTAATTCCGTGGGTCCTGATGGGATGCACCTGAGGGTGCTAGGGGAGCTGGCAGAAGTCATTGCTAGGCCACTACCCATCATCTTTGCTAAATCCTGGGAAATGTGAGAGGTGCCTGAGGACTGGAGGAAAGCAAATGTTACTGCAGTCTTCAAAAAGGGCAAGGAGGACCCAGGTTGTAATGGGTACGTTTGTGAGAAGTTGTTCTCAAACCGGCAAAATCTGTAAATGTGTAACAAACCAGTGGAACAACTATTATCTCAACATCTGTGACTTAGTGACTGGAATGCTCTACCTTTGGGGTCCTGCTGAGCTGGCGACTGTGCCACTTTCTGATAAACGGACAATAGCAGCAATTGAAGTTGCTCAGATAAGGACATGTGCTTATCTAGGCCACATTTCACAATGCAGAGGAAGACTGCGACTTTCATCCTCACGACCACCAGAAGGCCCAGGACGACCCCTGATAATAGCACGCGCAGCCGCAGAAGCATACCAGGAGGTGCTACGTAACTATTGGACTATAAAGAGGGGACTCTGGTGAGGTGAGGTGCGTGCCTTTGGAGGGAGCAAGGGTCTCCCGGGCCGCCCAGCGCTGTTTTGCCTGCTTGATTGCTTGCTTAAATAAATTCTATTTGGAAACTTTGCAAATTTGTCACTGCCGTTTATAACACAGGTAACTACAGACTGGTCAGCCTCACTTCCATCCCTGGAAAGGTGATAGAATGACTTGGTGCTGTCTCCAGGGACATCAAGGATAGAGTGTTGTTAGGAGCAGTCAGCATGGTTTTACCAAGGGGAAGTTATGTTTGACTAATCTAATAGCCTTCTATGAGGATATAACCCGGTGGATGGATGATGGTAGGACAGTAGATGTGGTCTACCTTGACCTCAGTAAAGCATTTGACACTGTCACCCATAGTGTCCTTGTAGCTAAACTAAGGAAGCGGTGTATAGATGGTTGAGTAGTTAGGTGGATTGAGAGCTGGTTGAAGGGAAGAAGCCAGAGTTTTGATCAATGGGAGGGAGTGTAGCTGGTGGCCTTATCAGTGGAGTCCCTCAGGGGTTGGTACCACTATTATTCATAATATTCACTGATATAGTTTTTTCCTCACCATGACATATTGTGATTGAAATTCAAGCTTAATTTTCTGTATTGTTCTGCCACAGTGTCACTAGCCTCTTTTCTCAGTCTATTTACTTGAAACTGTTCTACAGTTACAGTTAAGTTTTTTAATGCTTAAGTAAACATGCTCATTCTTGATGGGTGTAGAAGCCACAATATTTAGCTGGAAGTCATTGATAATACTGATCAGGAGAAATAGGCAAACATAAAAACTTAATACTGGAGATTTTTTCCAAGCTTTTAGGCTTTTAGAATATTCCTTAACATATCGTTCATAAAGGAACATCAGCTGTTTCTGGTTGAGTGTATTAGACTTATAAATTGAAGGTATGATTTAAAGAAAACCAATTTAATTTTAAAAGGGAGAGAATGAAGTGTTAATATTTGTGTTTGTGTGACTAGGAAATTATGCGATTAAATGTTTTTCAGTACAGATAATATGAACATGTGCCAAAGAAAATGTCCAAATAATTGTGGAACATACAAAGTTGTCAAAAGTCCATTAGAAATAAAAAAAATTATATTCTCGTTTGGTAATTCCTAAACTCAACTAACGTATCAAGCCAGAATGGAGCTGGTTGATCTTACAAGTAGCTCTTGTAAAATGCAGTACAGCTTTAACTTTTTTTGAAAAAAAAGTTACATTCATTTAAGTTGTCCTGCAGATGACTCACTGCATTTCCAGAGGAATAAAATATGTTGCAACTTGCCATAGTCCTTGCTTGCACTGTATTTATTGAATATTTGAGAGTCTTTTCTATACTGCAAGAGCTCTGACACGGGAAGCAGAGAATTCAGTGAAACTAATACGCAAGGGTTTTATCATGCTACTTGGCATTTAGGTAATGGAGAGGTAGACATGTTTCTCAGACACTTGTTATCTTGGATTGGACCTTTTCCAGAAGTCTTGGTTGACTATCAGATAGACTTAGACCTAGACAGATTAATAGATTTATAAGATATCTGTTTCAGAGATTTATTCCTATTGATCACTTTATGTGTGTCCTTTAGATGCTCTGAATCATCCTATTCTACTTCTGACAGGCTCCTAGTCTCCATAAATAACCTAAGTAGATTATTCTCTTTGTTTTGGTCCTCTTGAATTACAAGTGAAATGCCTCAGCTAACAAAGAACAAACAGTCCAGATTATTATATGAGTCTATCTATGCTTTAAAGGTAATAGATTGTGTAGCTTCAATTAAACATGTTGAATGTGTGTGGAAATAAAGATTGCTGTATGTTGTGTTAAGGATAAACACATTTTTTATGCATCTATATGGATATATAGGGCAAGAACACCATTCAGTATGAAAAAAATTGAAATCCATTTTGATACCAGATTTACACTTAATTCCTAGGATTTAATTTTATGTAAAATGAACTCAGTCACGGTGTATGAAATGCATGATATATTGTTTACACTAGAATTATTTTTAACCTCTTTTGCAGTCCCTTAATCTATAGTATTACTAGCAATTAAATGAGAATTTATTTAAGGTTTTGCTGAACTTTTAGTGCATAAAAAAGATAACTATAAATTCATACATATATACAGACTTTTACATTTTCAGTTAAATTTTTAGTTATGAAAATGTTATATGAAAAAGGTGTGGCTCAAAAACTATTCATGAAATATGTATCTTAAGTATTTAACTGGTTTAAAGCTGATAAAACTTTAGATGCTGCACCAGAAACTAGAAAAATTATTGGAAGGGCTAATGGTCACAAAAGTGTAAACTGTATGTTTGTGTACTGATTGACACTGAATGCACCTGAAGATGAAATTATTCAGATTTGTAATTTAACAGAATTATCCTAAATATTTTTGCTTAGAGATGCTCTAGCAGGTAGTGTTCTCTTAGCACTGCTTTCTTAGATACAGTTTACAATCTATTCATTAGAGCAGGTGCTCTGGTTGGTTTATCTGAAAATCTTTCCTGATATTTAAGCAATATGGTCACAAGGTTAAATACTGCCCAAGTGTTAGTGTATGTGCAATGAATGAAATTCAAAATCTGTTTGCAGAGGTACAAACACTTAACAGGAGGCAAATTACCCGACTTGAGTCAGGCATGAAAAATTCCTAGTCCAACTTCTGACCTGTATATTTCTGCAGTGTTTTATCAGTAATACTCTTTTTTTAAACTTACAGAGGTTACAGTGATTCTTAGAACATTTCTATGGCTTTCCTTACTAACTGTAAATTTTTTTACTTTGTACAGCCTTCCATACTCAACTGTATGTCTCCCTATTGTAAATAATTCTGACTTATTTTGTGGCACAAGACTTTTAAATAAAAAATGTGTTGGAAATTCTCACTAATTCAGTGGAAATTATAATTATGAAAACAAATCTATTTTGAATATACATTATTAAATATTATTCAGACAGCTAGCATGTCCATATGCTTTTGTATGTATTTATGTGTATATATTTGTACATGTATTTCTATATGTAAATGCATGATAAATGTAGTATGTCATATGAAGTTTCTCAAGATGTTTGTTCTTTTAAGCACTTTTTATAAATAAGTTCTTGCAGTCTTGAAATAATTTGGTATTTCTGGACTTGACAAAAGTGAAATCCTGGTAGCTTGCATTTCAGAAAGAGAAGGCAGCACAGAAAGTGAAAAACGCTCATGACCTGATTTGCAGTAAGCCTGCTTATTCCCAAAACTATGTTATCCACATAATCATTGCTGGGTTAAAAAGAAGAACCAGGAAGTTTAGAAAACTGTGCATTACTGTTCTATGTTGCCTAGTTACAAATGCAGGCTTTCAAGCTGTCATTTAAATTTCTAATTTATCTTGAATGCACAGAAGTATATAGATTAAAAATCTTGAATCTGTAGATTTGAAATTTTAGCTGCAATCTTTTACACTTATGTTGATGAGGGAATGCATAT
Organism: Zapornia atra; assembly: GCA_013400835.1. NCBI lineage: Eukaryota > Metazoa > Chordata > Aves > Gruiformes > Rallidae > Zapornia > Zapornia atra. Next base: position 20,155 of record VZTU01006832.1, read on the forward strand.
GGGTTAAATGAATTGTCACTTTGAGCAAAGAATTCCTGTTGAAACTTGTTGCCATCAATAGAAGATTCTGTTTGCACTTCTTCTACAGTTATTAATTTCAAGGTGACAATTCTGTGACTTCACATTACTGAAATGATTCAGAAGTGATTCTTCATTTTTTAAATAGAAATCCTGTGATATATGTCCCTGTGATTCGTGTGAATATGGAATAATGTTGGGGGAATAATGCCACACCCTTGTATGGTCATGGGCCTGGGAGGGACAATTTGAGATTTTGCATGTGCTGAATGAAGTATGTTGAAGCATCAACAAACTATATAAAGGCTGTGCAAATCTTTGCCTGAAGGACCTCAATAAAGCACATTGTGTGCATTGTGAAAAACATCATCAGGAAAAACAACTTGTCTCTGAAAAGGAGGTAATCCACCAGAAGAAAAGAAGAAGAGAGAGGCACCTCGAACCTGCAGAACCAGCTGCCCGATCGTTAGCAAGACAAAAACTACAGGATGTCTTGTGGGGGTTACCTAGCCGGCACTCCAGCGTATCAGCTTAAGATGTATATGGTTATGTCTTTTGGGGGTTGTCAGGCACACAAGCATGTCAGTTTAAACCGGTGGGCTGTGTTAACCTGGAAGGTATATAAGCCAGGGACTGGAACTGTTCGGTGTGCATCTTGGTGGGGCGGAGACTCCCAGCTCACCCGGTGCTGACTGTGCACCCCAGCACCGTTTGCTTGCTTTGATTCGTTTAATAAATTGTTCGATTTGGTTAAAATCCTGTTTGGGACCAAGTCATTTATAACAAATCCTATATTTCTAATGTCTCTTAGCATATATATATTTTGTTCAAGCATTCTCTCGCTTTTTGTGATTGGTTAGAGCTTGCATAAAACAGTTGTAATAATGTACAATTTGTTGGTTAGTGTAAGGATCATCTGGCTCAGAGTTCCACAAACAGATTTCGACAATGTCTAACCCATCAGGCAGCAATGTCTAGCCCATCAGGTGACTCATGGGGGGTTGTAAAGTGACTCAGCCTTGGGCTGCCTTGAGGCCCCATCTCAGCAGAGATGGGGAGCTGTGTAGATAGCTCAGTCTTGAGTTGTACTGCAAAATGGGACTAAATGGGCAGTGCTGCATGAACCAAAACCTGTGTTGAGCCTTCAACAAACAATATACCCTGAGTCCCAATCAAGCCACTATTCAGCTGTCTAGCAGTAAGATAAAGGCAAGCCAGAAGGTCCCCATTTGGCCTTAATGGGCCCAGACAATACAAAGAGATGCAACAGATAGGACATAAGATAAGGGGGATCACTGCTAATGGCAAACATGGAAGGTGGCATTGTCCACTAGGACACAGTCCTGCCCACTGTCACTTACATCAGACAAAAAGTCAAATAAAACCCCTTAGATTTAGTCTGAGATGGGGAGATGCTTTGCCAAGTCTGCGAGGAGACTCTTCCCTCTTGACGAGGATGCTGGCTGAGGTAACATACTGAGAACCCTTACCAGAGAGATGGGTAAGTGAATATTTGATATGCTTTAAGTTTGTAGTCTCGGGTGATTGACTAACACTTGCGCTTGTGATAGTGTGTTCTGTGAATCTGCTGTGGTTGTAATATTGAACCTTGTGAACAGCCTGCGGGCTGTAACAGTGAGTGATGCGACTCTGTTGAGGGAAGTAATACTGAATTCTGTGACTGCAGTGTTGGCAGCAGTGTATTTTGTGACTCTCTTGTGGTTGTGATAAGTTTAGTTGTACTTCTAAACAGTGTGATATATATCCCTCTGATT
>VZTU01006845.1:0-16991 GCA_013400835.1 Zapornia atra
GCCTTGGGCAGCAGCTGCTAGTTATCTGGCTCACGGCTAGTTACGTTACACTGCGGTCAGCGGCACCCCAGAAGGGCGAGCGCGGTTCCCTGCGTTCTGCCCGACGCCGGGCTTCCCGCGGGTCCTCTCCCCTGGCAGGAGATTGTAGCGAAAAGCCGAAGAGGTGGGTGGGTGTGCCGGCACCGGAGGGGCAGGATCCCGCGCCAGGCTGCGGCTGCTGCGCGCTGCCTGCGCCAGTGTGCCGTTCTGCTCTGCAAATACCGCTGATACCTCGCTATGGCTCAGCTCCATCTCTCCTATTTATTCCGCCTCGCGTCACACATCTCCCCTCCTCCTACTTCGCAGCCTCGTTTGCTCAGAGCGTTTTTCTCCTCTTTTTTTTTTTTTTCCTTTTTTCTCCTTCTAAGATACATCTTCCCCTGTCCCCCTCTTCAGTGGTGTCATGCTCCAGTGTTCCCTCATTCTGCTTAGTTCTTGCCCTTCTCAGCAGACCCCAGTTAGCAGAAGGGGCCTGAGGGGGCATTATGTCCTCCTCTAACTTGCCTGAATTGACTTCATTATGTCTGAAAGTGGGGGGGGGGTAAGGGTACAAGAATAGCAAATGAGCGGTTTCTTCAACCTGAAGGAAGAACAAGGATGCGCCAATTGCAAAACATGACAGGGTAAAATGTAATTTAAACTCATTTTTAATGACTTAAAGATCTTATGTATTGGCAGAGGAGTGGTAATTTTATTTTCAGGAAGACAAATTCTTTTGGTGCTGCTTTTAATTCCAGCATTTCCCCTGATCCATTGTACGTCTGGAATTTCTGTTCTGCAGCTTCACGCTGGCACCACGTGCAGGTCTGGTTGGACACTCCCCTGCAGTGCCCCCCCCAGCCCAGACTGCCAGTGGGATCCCTTTCTCACTCCTGCTGCTGAAGCAATGAGCACGGCTTCCACATCTCCCACACCTGGGAAAGCAGTGCCCCTTGGCCAAGGGAAATGTGTGTCTCCCAACTTTCATTTCTGTACGTAACCCGAGTGTCTGCCTGCCTTTTGGCCAGGTTTTCTAAGATCCCTGCCGTGGCTGCAGGTTGCTCCGAGTGCCTTACATGGAGGGAATTCCCAAAAGAGAATTCACTTCAGGATGATCCAAATCCTTTTCACTTGTAGTAGCAAACAATTGTTTATGATTTACTCCCGCATCTCAGGGTGTCCTAACAGGAGAAAGTGTGTTTGCTGTGTGTTTCCCGCTGAAATCAACGGGAAAAAATGTTGATGCAATGGTTGCCTGACTCCCAGAACATGCTCTCCTTTGCCAGAAGGTGCTACCGTCACGCAAGGCGCAGCTGGGGAAAGACTTCTAGGCTCCTAAGTGCGTCTGTCTGCATCCACTCCAGCTGAAATAAAGGGCGAGAGGCTGATGCACAGTAGCTCTTGGTGAAATTCTGTGTTTTCTGGCTGTTATGGGTTTTTTTGTGATTGTAATTGCCTTTATTTAAAGCATTTTGAAATCTCTTTCAGAGCCCCTAAAACTAAATCTGCAAAAGCTGTGCCAGCATTACGCTTTAACCCTGCGTGGTAACTTCACTCACTAAACACAGAGCTTCTGCCTGCACCTCAGCAGAAAATTAGGCAGACCATCACTTCTTTCACCACAGAATGTACGTAATGCACATACACAAAAGTTTCACTGATGCAGTGAGAACTTCAGAGTTAAAAATCCAGTTGCCGACTTGACCTAAATGTCTGCAACATGAAATACTGTTAGCCTTTTTAGTTTGCTTGCTATGGCAAGACAATGGGGGTGCGTGCTGGAGGACTTGTGGAAGTTAAGGTGACTGCAGTGATTTTCTGGAAGTAAACTGCTCTTTGGAAAAAACAATTCCTGTTGAGTGGGGAAGATGAAGAAACCAGTGATGTTAGAGCTGGATCACATGCCTTTTGGGTTTGTCATCAGAGTAGCTTTCAGGGGACACCGAGCAAGGCTGTTGTAAATGCTTTGGAGTTTTGGCTGTATCCCTCTCAGTTATGAAACGTGAAGGATGTTAGGATGCAACCCAACACTGACCGATACTTCCGGACTCTGCTGTGGCATAACTATGATAAAATAACCAAGAGCTGGCTTGCAGTCAGCTCCTGCCTCAGGTGGCCTGGTCCTGTTTGTTCTTTTCCTGCTCATACTTCTCTCTCCTCCCAGCCTGGCTTTATCTCCTTGCCCATACTTGCATTGGCTCCCTGGTAAGGCCACACAGCTCTTTGCCTTTGTTGCTGTGGGTCCTGCAGACCCTGCATCCCTTCCATCTTAGCCTCCACAAACCCGCTCAGCTCGCCTTCCCCAGCTGCTGATCTCACGCTCTTGACATACCCCCTGCTCCTTAACACTTAAAGACTTTGTAATGCACCTTCCTTCCTGTGACGTCAGTGCTGCTGCCGCTCGGTGACAGCCTCTCCCCACGGCTGTTGCCACTGCACCTGCCAGAGCCAGCTCTGCACTGCCTACGGCCAGCCTTGCTCTCCCACCTCAGCTGTCTCTGAAACCTCCATCCAAAGGTGCTCCCAGCCCCACCCGCCATCCTTCTTCACTGCTTTTAACCAGCTCATTTCAGCTTCAGTTTCCAGAGCGTCCCTCTGCAGCTGCTCTTCTCATCAGGCTGCTCTTCTGGTCCCTTGGGAAACCTCCCACTCGCGCTTCCTCCTCCTTAGTGTCTTCTCTTAGCCCTGGGGTTTATTCCCACCATGTCAGCACTTGTCTTCTTCTGCCACCATCCAGGTGCCACAGGACCCTCTGGCCCTGCAAGTTTCACGCTGACCAGCCACAGCCGAAGTGCACAGGCTGGCTGGGGCTGGACCCAGGGATCAAAATCCTGTTATGCTTACCCTCTTCAGGGTCCTTCGGGGCCAGACCTTCACCTGAGGTCTGATGCTGGTTGTGGTACGTAGCAGGGAGCATGGGCTCCCTCAGACACTACCTGGTGGCCTGGGGATGGTAGGGGTACAGCTGGTGTGAGGGGTTTTGTGTGAGAGCGCAGAGAAGGGCTTTGCTGTGCCCGTCAGCAGGCAGGCTCCACTGTCACCTCAGTGTCATGTCCTGTGGCAGCACTGCCTTGTGTCCGCAAGGGGCAGCCCTTGAAGTGAGGAGACTTAACTGCTCCTCGACTCCCGTGTCCCCCCATGGAGCTTCCTGTCCCCCCATAACCCTTCAGTCCCTTCTGAGCACACAGCCAGGAACCCTGCACGTGTCTGGAACTGCTCGTCCCTCCCTCCCTCTTCTCTCCCCGCACAGATGCCGCTCACCCTCTATTCTGCCCGTGAACTGCAGGGCAGAACCGTTGAAACTGGCTGTCTCCAAAATGATCTCTGCTTCGGAGGCTGGAAAACGTTACAGCACATTTCCATATGCAGAGAGAGGCGGTGGGCGTCTGAAAGCAGCTGAGGCTGAGGGGGTGGCCAGGGAAAGGCAGCTCTGACATGGCAGGAAAGTGGCAGCTGGGGAACAGGAGAGGAAGGAGGGATGGAAGACAGGATGGAAGGAAGGGAGCAAACTGAGAAGGGGAGCCAGAGGCAGCAGATGGAAAGTTCAGGGCAGGAGAGGGTTGTACATGGTGGGCCTGTTCTCTTTTCCCTGGCATGCCCACTGCTGCTTGTGTTCATTTATTAATACTTGGAAAGGTGCCTCTGCTGTTACAGACAGCACTTGCAGAGCTTTATTTATCAGATAACCGGGGAGGTGGAGCATATAATCAGCAACAAGGCAGCTTGTCTCCTTTTTTGTCTCCTCTAAGTTCTTTTCCCTTCGTCAGACCCCATTTTCCTTACGCATCCCAGCCTTAGGAAGAAACCCTGGTTTGTGCTGTTTTGGCAGCTGGTTGTTAGAATACCAGGTGAAAGCCAGAACTTACTTGCCATGAAGACTTCCGTTCCTGTGTTCCAGTTTGCTTCGCCTGTCTGATTGCCAGACAGAGCAAGTCCCATTTGGCTGGCAGCACCGTCCTCCTCCCCAGCCCTACATGACACTAACCCCAGCTTCTGTGTACGTGCATTTTACATCGTATTGCTCATGGCCCTCTTTCTCCAGAGCGTTTGTGGCTGTTCCTGAGTCACTGCAGTTCTAGTCTGGCCATGCCTGCTTTTCAGTGGAAGACTACAGAGGCTGTTAGCAGTACTGCTGCCATAGGAGACAGTCTGGCAGGGGAGGGAAACAAGCCTCAAAGACCCCTAATGAAGCCCGTGACAGGTAAGAGAACCTTCTCGGTGGCAAATGAGCAGCTTTCAGTAAACCTGATTTTCTCTGGCAATCACTGGAAGCAGCTGAAGGATCATCATCAGTTCACGTTATTTGTATTTTCCATTCAGTTTCCCAGAGAAGCTGGGGATGTGGTTTTAAGCCACCCAGGAGAAAATGGACATGTCTGGATTTTTCACTGGGAAAATGTTTAGGATTTTGACTTTTAAGCACACGTGGGTTATTTACATATGCCTGTTACACTGTATCTGAAGTTTAAACTTCCCAGAAAACCACTTAGCCTGCAGGTCATGTTCTTCTGATGTGGGAAGCTAAATTGTCGTGGGGTTAGGAAGATAAGTTAGGGAAGAGAATTGGTAGCACAGCTGGTAAATGGTGGGCAGCTCTGTAACTTCAGTCCTGTCCAGCAGTGGAGGGACTGAGGAGAAGTGGGGTGAAACTCCAAGCCTCCTGAATCTCACCCTGCTCTTAAGAAGCACAGCTCTGTTATCTGTGGCTTATCTCAGCTTTGGCATGTGGAATTAAGAGGGCGTTTTAAGCTGCGCCTTTATCCTAAACACTTGGCTTCTACATACTAATAAGCAAGAGCCATTTTCTACTTCTTATGATGGGACACCAAGGGGTATTTGTAACCTCTGCTGTTAGATGTATACCTGCTTCACAGACAGCTGGGCTAGATGGTTATTTCAGTCAGAGCAGGAAGAACCTACGTGAGTAAATGTTTGCTTCGTTATCTACTAAAGATTGTGAGAGGTTTTATATCCAGTTCCTTCAGTGCAGGATCAGGTTGTAAGCCAACCAGAACTTCCCTCAGGCCCTGTGGCTGTCACAAGAACCGCCTTTCATCTCATTATACTCAGAGTTTTCCCTGTGTTGTGATTTATTTAACTATTTAGTATAAAGTCTAACTGATCAGTCTGAATTTCTGCTAAGAAAATAAGGTACTTTGAAGCTGAACTGTCAGCTACCAAGATGAGAAGGAGACAGCCTCCAAGTGCTGTGGTGTAAGCTTGTGTAGCTAACAAAGCCATCTGTGTGTGCTGTGATCAGGTGGATGTTTTTCTCCTCTGGGAGCTTTAGCAGCATGTTTGTGTGCTTTGGCATGCCAAAACAGAATTGACTTCTTGCGCAGTGACTTAATGGCTTCTGCACTTCAAGGGTTCCTCTGATGGGCTACATCCTGGAGGAAGGAAGGAGTGGAGATGGTGGTATGGCCAGGGCAACTCATGGGACATAGCAATAGGATACGGAAGTCATCAGTTCCTCCTAACACTGGTAACAGCACTTCTACACCTCCAGTTACAGGTATTTTGAAAGAGGTCATGTGAGAAGATGTCTGTATTTTCTTTGAACCTACGTATCATTAATAATTTGTGAACTATTGACTGGTTTCAGCCCATGGGACAGATGAGAGACGTTAATAGCTCCTGCAGTGTTAATTTGTGGATGCTAATGCTTGGTCCCTCCCCCACTGCAGACCCATTAGTTTATATTCAAGCAAACAAATAGCCTCTTGATAGGAGACTGTAGGAAGCATGTCCCCCATGCGATGCAGGCTAAGCTGCACCTGCTACCCAAACCTTTATTAATCAAGTAGTCATGCTGCTGCAGAAGTCTGTTGTGTACCACTGCTGGTTGAAGGCCAGCTGATAAGTAGCATGTGATTGTTAAAACTGAAGTTTGGGTAAACCAAAACTTGGTTTGCTGACTTGCCAAAAGCAATGGGAAGCTAGAGGAAAGGTAATTCTGGCAGGGGGAATCGTGACCACTGACCCACGGACCACCTACCCCCATTATAGCACCTACTCTAAAGGTGGAGATAAGAATAAAGGTGGGGAAAAGAAGAATTTAATAGAACAACAATGCCTATAGATGAGCAAGATGAGTATGTTGATGTTTTATGTATAAATCACCACCGATCTGGAGCTCTGGTGTGCTATCTTGGGACAGACACCCATCTCTATGCAAATATGCAGTGGAATACCTCTGCTCTGTGCATACACATTGGGGTGTTGTACACTGGGGAAATGAACCCCCGGGTTGGGGACAACACATCCAGTTTGGCTCCCTGCACCCAATACACTCCTCCCAAATGTGTCAGCAGGCCTTGAGCTCTCCCATGCCCTGCTGCTGCCTTGCTAAATGTCTGGCTCACAAACCACACCCTTGGCATCATGTTGAAAACACACCCTGGCATGCTGTTAAGCAATCTCCTCCCTATTAGTAATTGACTTTTTGATTTTTTTCTCTATAAGATGTCACGGGAGGGCAGAGGACACACTTGAGGGGCTGTGGAGATCAAGGCCTTGTACTTCATTTAAAGAGACGTCATCAGAGTCACAGCAATGCTACTTTCAATTTTTCAAACAAGAGCCATTGTGCAAGCAGGCTTTGGTGCAGCTCAGTGCAAGTATCTCTGCTGTGATCTCAGGTCTACGCAAGGGGCTGCAGAGGAGACCCCTGTCCACTCTCCAAACGCACAACATGCAGAGATGGTGTTTGTCACAGACCAAAGGGAGGGAGCCCCTGTCAGTGAGGTTACCATCATGACCAGAAAACCCCTGGACTTTGTAGATCCCTATGTAGTGGTTTAACTGGAGATCACACAGCTTATGCAACATGCCACCCATCCCAAACACTGGCGTGGCAGCAGGGTGCTGGTATCTCACCGCTCCCTGAGGTCTCCTCTGCGCAGCTCGCTTTGTCCCCTCAGCAGTCGTGGGGACATGTGTGTCACTCCTGCAGCTCCCCGTGGAAGGATATACACTTGGGTCTCCTGGCTCACTGGTGGAGAGAGCTGCCTCTGTCCCACAGCTAACCCTTGGCGATACACCACACCTTGGATCCGCAGGCGTTCACTCTGCAGGAGTCACAGTAACACGGAGAGGGACTGCGAGATGACCTCATGGAAGCTCTTCTTGAAGAAGAGGACACTGGCTTGTCCACAGTAGACAGGCCGTGCTGTACCAATGGGTCTGTGGTGCAGGCTGAGTCCATGTAGCTGGTTTTGGTACCCACAACTCTGCAGTATTTACCAGCCCCTAAGGGGTGGTGGTGATTCTCCAGTCTGTTGAGACAACAACCCAGTGAGTGATGTTCCAGAGTTAGAGGGCTGGCAGGCAGCCATAGAAGGACCTCATTAATCTGACCTCGCCTGTGACCGTGTCTCCCTGGTCCAAAATCTCCATGAGGGGCAGAAGGGATGGTGGATGAGGTCAATGCCTGGAAGGGTGTAGATGCGTAGGCCCATGTCTGTTGCAACACAGCCATGCAAGGCTGCAGCATGTGGCCTCTGCTAGTCAGTGCACTGGTGTGGGGGCTCAAGGAGGCCTGGGGAGGTGGGAAGTGTGCTGGTATGCTCCCACTCGCTCTTCTTTTCCATAGGTGCAAATCATCTGCTCCAGAGGACCTTTGTTGTAAGGAGCAGCTGTGAAGGAGCCAGTTTGCACTGTTTGACCCTGGGCTCAAGGCTCTTCTGGGGTTCAAACAGCAAAGTGAGTATGAATGTACCCAGTGTCGCTATGGGTGGAGTTCATTGGTGCTTATAGCACAGGTGTCTGCTTTTATAGCTCCTTTTACAGATGGTGAACTGCTAGTAAATATAAACCATGGGCTTCGGGCGTGTTTCACTTTTCTCTGATGTGGATGAACAGTACTCTGAGGTCCGCTGACTCCATTGCTGGAGCTGATAAGAGGAGCCTGGGCAGGCAGGACAGGTGGGTGAATCTACAAAGCATGTGGAGTGAGGTGAGGTGAGATGGATCCCCTCCACGAGTGCCTACAAGGCCAACAGGAACTATCAGCTGGATGGTTCCTTCAATGAAGCATGAAACTCCTGGTTTGCTGGCTGCCTGGCACGTAGGTGTCTGTGTGCGTGGCTGCAACTCGGACTTAGCACAGACTATCCTTTGCTGTGAAGGGACTTGGGTAAAAACTGTGGGGAGAGAGGAGATACTATGATGGGGACTCAAATGTAGAAGTTGAGGAAGCCTGAGGATCTTGCAGGAGCACCATGGAAGTGGAAGAGAAGGGACACCATTGGGATAGGGCATGTAGAGGACAGTTTCAAACCCTGCAGGGAGCCAAGGAACAGTTTGGTTGCCTCTATCCTGTGTCAGGCATTTCTGTTTTCCCCCATTGCCCCTTGATGTGGTACATGGCAGCTGGTCATCACTGTCTTCCCCAGGTGGGGTGGTGGGTCTCCTCTGCTGGCCTTTCAGAAACATGTCCACCATGAATCTCATCGTAGGCCCCTGAGTCTGTCTCTTTGGGTATAGCCACACGCCCAGGAGCAAAGGCTTTGTGATCCCTGCACTCTGCAGAGCTGATTCAGAAGCAAAGCTTGTATTTAAAAATAGTGTTTAGAAGTCAGGAGAAGGCTTGTGTGTAACTAGCTCTGTTCTCCCAGGAGGGATTCACATTCGTCACCACTTCCAGAAGTGTTTGGGTTTGTGAGACATTTTTTTCCTTCACTTTCAACATTTTCCTAGCATTTTCCTGTTGTGGAGTTAAGGTGAGGTGGGTTTCACATGTAAGCCCCATTCCTGCACCAGGAGGGTTGGCTGAAGCTTGGCCAACACGTTCCTTTTCAGCGTGAACTTCATGAAGCCTTTCCTCAGCTGCTGGTGGCGGGTGACTGCCTGCTTTGCAGTAGTGGCAGGACAAAATGATTCTTGAAGTCTCCGTTTATCTCATCTCCCTTCGTTTAGGGACTGAAAATGCAGATGCTGGGCAGAAAGAGGCTGCGCTTCTGCATTTGTTGATCCCAGGGCAGTGAGCTGTGTGGGGCAAGGACTGAAAGGTGCAGTGTGAGAGAGAGATCTCTGCCAGAACAACGCTTGGGTCCGGTTGCTGGTTTGGAGAAGCTCTCCTAAAGAGCACCTTCCTTCGTTTGATGGTGCTGGTTGTAAAAGAAACATTGGTGTCGTAACATCTGTGTGTGCACATGTGTTTGTTTTGGAGCTGGAAGAGTTGTATCAGAAAACAGCTCCGATCCGCTCCATCTGGTCAGGATCACGTGCCTGCCAGGAACCATCTGCAGAGCCCGGCCAGAAAGGGACATTTCCAGCATCGACGTGGGTGTGAGCGGAACGAAAATCAGCAAATGAAGTTCAAAGGGTTCTTGTCACCCACCTTACCCAGCAAAGCCTTTTGTGGGCGCATTTTCCATGCTGTTCTGCCTGTGTGTTCAGGCTTCCACTGCACGTACCTGGGTGCACAGGTGGTGGCTGCTCTCCCCTCATGGGTCCTGCTCATGATCGGTGGGCACTGGCTACAACCAGTGCTGGAATATGAGGACAGGAGGAAGCCCTTTGGCTTCCTTTGCCCTCAGGAAGTTTTGACTTGAACTTCAGATCCAGGTCAACCTCAGGAGACCATGTACAGGTTTAAGCAGTAACGTATAGTTCTCTGGAGCAGGTAACATCCTTAATTCTTCAGAAAGCTTTGCCTGCTCCTTGGTCAGACTGCTTCTGGAGGACAAGACCCAGGAACTCCTAGGAGCAGAGCTCTGTGAGGCCCTGCGTGTGGCCCTGTGTGCGCAGACCCTCTCCCCTCTTTGGGATGACTATTAATAGCACAGGGGCTGTCCAGCCCACACTCTGGTGGTGTGCGATCTGTTTGGTTACTGCGGGCCTGTTTGGCAACTCTGGGTGAATGCCCTGGAATAATGCTGCTGGCACCCAGTGTTGGAGAGCTCGGGGCTTTAGAAGATTTTTGGGTTGAATTTACTCTTGTTAAATAAACAAGGAGTATTGATTAGATCATACAACAGGCCAACAAGTGCTCTTTCAAACGCCGCGGCTGGTGTGAGTTCACTGGTGTGTATTTATCTGCTCATCGCTCCGGTGCAGGAAGTATTGAGTCTTTTACTCGTGCAGCTCTGTACACTTCTACGTGCACAGCCCTGCGGACACAGATAGGAGGATTTTTGAGGCTGCTTAAAGAATTTGGATGCTCCCTTTGTTTGGTTTAGTTAGAGACTTGAATCCCTTAGGCAGATTTGAAAATCTCAGTCATAATTCTTTGCTTATTTTAGTACATCGGGGCAAGGCCTTTTCCCAGTTAAAATCATTTCAAAGTACTCCCTCCTCGCTGTCATAAAATAAAACTGTGTTTAAGTGGAATATTAAGAAGCATTTGTTTATCTAGACACAGTCATTTATCTTAGTCATTTGCTGGTTTGTTTACAGAGGAAGTTCTTTAGTCACAATTTGTCTCTGCTTCGTACAGAGTAGGGTAGCAAGGAGCTTGTCAAGACTAAACGTTCAGCTTCAGAAAGGCCTTTTATTGCGATTATTTATACAGCTCAAATGCCCTGGAAAGGTTTTTCTCATCTCAGATCTCCCAGCAGTGCAGTTACGTATCTGGCCTCAAATATATGTCAGGAAAACACCATATGGCTGTGCCAAACGCGCTCCCCGCACGTGTGCGCACACACCCACAGAGGTATTGGTTTGCAGTGGGGGCGGGGGGAGAGTGAGGAGTGATATAGCAAACAGAGTTTAGTAGGTGAAAGGTGGCAGGGGCCACGCATGCTCTATTGACAGGGTCCGGAGCGGGAGCCGCTCGTGCTGCACGGGCGGGAAGAGGAAAGCACAGCCTGGCGGCTTGTGAGGCGCTGAGTGAAGCTCGCAGGACATGGTGTCCTGGTGCCCTCCCAGCTCCTCTGCAGCAAGGAAACCGCCAGCCCCCGACTCAGGGGAGGATGCTGCAAGCGAAGGGCATCTCTTCACATCTGCTCCCCAGCTGTTTCCAGGTGGAAGCAGCTGTGGCCAGGTGGATGCCAGCCTCCCCGGCCCAGTTACGCAGCGCGGACTGCACAGGCCTTCCTGAGCTGCCTGGGTGGGGGAAGAGGGGAGCTCATGGGCTATGGCATGCAGGAGCCAGACAGCATGGGGGAAACAAACCCATCCACAGGCCTGGCTTGGAACTTGTTGCTGCTCTCTTAATATTGGCTTGGAGTTTGGGTTTAGGGTGACACTTCATAGAATCACAGAATCTCCTGAGTTGGAAGGGACCCATTAGGATCATCGAGTCCAACCCCTGGCTCCACACAGGGCCAGCCAAGTCAGAGCATGGCACTGAGTGCAATTTGCTTTTTCTCCAAGCACAGCTTCAGGGACCCAGATGCTTCTTGAGCTCAGGCAAGCTTGGTACTGTGATCACTTCCCTGGGGAGCCTGTTCCAGTGCCCAATCACCCTCTCAGTAAAGAACCTCTTCCTAATATCCAGCCTAAACCTGCCCTGTCACAGCTTCATGTCGTTCCCTGGGGTTCTATCACTGGTCACCAAAGAGAGGAGATCGGCACCTGACCCTTCACTCTACTTTGTCAGGAAGCCACAGACCACGATGAGGTCTCCCCTCAGCCTCCTTTTCTCCAGGTTGAACAAACCAAGGGACTTCAGCCTCTCCCTGTAAGACTTTCCCTCCAGACCCTTCACCATCCTCATTGCCCTTCTCTGGACACTCTCCGATAGTTTATGTCCCTCTTGTACTGTGGTGCCCAGAGCTGCACACAGTGCTAAGGTGAGGCCGCACCAGCGCAGGGTAGAGCAGACCATCTTCCTGGTCTCTGCCCACCAAGGAGGGGGTTTCCTTGAGAGTAGCACCCAAATAAACAGAGCTCGGTGCAATTTGCTTTTACTCTGAGCACAGCTTCAGGCACACAGGAAGGCAGATGCAAATGGAAGGGTTTAGAGAGGTCTGTAACCATCACCTTGCCTCCTCTGTGAGCGCTGAAATGCCACAGACCATAGATGTTTTGCTTGTTTGCTGGAAGCAGTGTGGGTGTTTTGTTAAAGAAAATGCTCACAGACCACTTGTCCGCAAAAGGGGGGGCTTGCTTTCCCCCTCACTGCCTCTCAGACTTCAAGCACAAGAGCTGACAAGTCGGTCTCCAAGCCCAGGAAAGACCATGGTCCCACCACGAGAGCAGCCCCGTGTTCTGTGGGGAGCATGGGCAGTGCCTGGCAGCTGTTCTCCACTCCGAGTAGTAGAAGACTCCAGGAGAGCTCCGCAGCTGCATCCACCGTCTTTCAGGAGGACCTGCAGACATGGATACTCATCCACAACTTCTGCCAGCTCTGGAGAGGGCTGAAGGAGATGGGCAAACCACCACATCACCCTCCTCACCACGGCAAAAGGGCCTTTTGGAAATCTATTGTGAAACCCCATGATCTCTGATTTTAAAAAGAAGGTGAAAATGTTATCACTGAGCAGGCCCATCGCTGCTCACCCTGTCCTGCCCCTACAGATAGCATGGAAGCTTCACAGGAGTTAGGAACCAGGTGCCAAGCCCAACTCCAGGCTTTCATCTGGGACACACTAGTTCTGCTTGCTTTCATCAGTTCGCTCAGCCGGGCCAGAGCTCCTCATGCACAAGATGAACTTCCCTGAGAAATCCTAATGATGTACTTAGTGCTGAAACAATCCCTCCTGGCCTGCTGTCAGGGCCTTCAGCTGGTCTGAGCTTAGCTTGTTCCAGACCAGGCCCAGGGAGCCAAGAAGGCCAATGATATCTTGGCTTCTATCAGACACAGTGTGGCCAGTAGGTCTAGGGAAGTGATTGTGCCCCTGTACTCGGCCCTGGTGAGGCTGCACCTCGAGTACTGTGTCCAGTTCTGGGCTCCTCACCATAAGAAGGACATTGAGATCCTCGAGCAAGTCCAGAGAAGGGCAACCAGGCTGGTGAAGGGGCTGGAGGGCAAATCATATGAGGAACGGCTGAGGGAGCTGGGGCTGTTTAACCTGGAGAAGAGGAGGCTGAGGGGACAGCTTATCACCACCTACAACTACCTGACAGGAGGCTGTAGAGAAGTGGGTGATGGTCTCTTTGCCCAAGCAATAGGTGATAGGATGAGGAGGAATGGACTCAAACTGTGCCAGGGCAGGTTCAAATTAGACATCAGGAAAAAATTCTTCACTGAAAGGGTTATCAGGCATTGCAACAGGCTGCCAAAGGAGGTGGTTGAGTCACCGACCCTGAATGTAATTAAAAGATGGATAGATGAGGTGCTCAGGGATATGGTTTAGTAGAGGACAGGTATGGTTGGACTTGATGATCTCAAAGGTCTTTTCCAACCTGGAGATTCTGTGATATGTCACAGCACATGTCTTCAATTCACCATTCCACTGAACACCTTACCCAAACCTCTGCTCCTGGGACTTGTGGTCCTTTGTTCAAAACCAAAAATGAGACCAATAACCTTGGCTGTCCTTTGAGTGCATGATTGGTGGGAAGCTGGGAGCCATACTGCATGAGGACATGACGGGGTTATCGAGTGTCTGTCATGGGGATGTGCTGCAAAAGTGTCCCAGCACTCGGCACGATGTGACTGTACAGCACCGGTGCAAGTGCAGAGCTTGCAGGACAGTGTGCTTTAAGGTGACCCTGCTACAGGATGAAGCAGACCCCAGAAGCTCGAAGGGACAATGCCAGTCTGAGTTTGAGGGATCCCGAGTAATCACTGGAAAAGGAGAAAAAGAAAAAACCACAAAACCCCCTGACACAAGATGATGTGATCCCGTGGGAACCGGTGTCGGGAGTGAGCCCCGTGTGCCACCCTCTCCATGGTGCCAGTCCCAAGGGCAGCACACGGGGCAGAGGGGCTCAGCCCGCAGCATGGGAATCTCTACCTGCTCCTGGGAAAACCTGGTGCTGCAGGGATGAAGGTGCCATAAAGGACAGGTGGCACCATGTCCCCTCTCTCCTCTGCCTGTTGCACATCCTGAATTGTCCCCTGCAGTGCTGACGGCCGTCCTGGGGGGCACATGGCTCTGGCTGGTGGGTGCAGAGGGTGCCCGTGGCTCCACAGCCAGGCCCACCGCTCAGCCGTGGCACAGGGCTTCAGCATGACGTCACCTGCGTTCCCACACACGGGGCTTGCAGGTGCTGTCTAACTGGGGGGGCTTCAGTCCTCCTGAGTGCGCATCAGGACTCTTGGCAGGTGAGACAGTTGCCTCCTCTGAAATTCCCCAACTGCCGTTCTCTGGGGTTTTGCACCAAGGCAGGAGTTGGTTCCTGCTCGAGCTGCGTCCAGTGACCTGGGCTGCAGCAGCAACGGGGTTTGAGGCGGGGAAGCTCCCCTCTGTGGGCAGAGGTGGCCTCATGGCTGCCGGTGAGTGCTTGGGCCAGGAGTGGCTCAGTGGCTCTGTGTAGCTGTGCAGGGCTGGTACCCAGAGCTGCAGCCCTGTGTGCCTGCAGCCAGCGAAGCGGCACCAGCAGGTTGAGCCCTGAGTGCTGAGGTCCAGAGCCAGACCTGTGCACGGGCACCGTGGGGCTTTACCTGCCTGCCCTTTAGTAGTTGGGCTGTGGGTGACTCTGCTTAGCTTGCCAGCAGCCTTGTCTGAGCTTTGAGATGGTTGAGCCTGAACGTGTGGCATCCTTTGAGGCCTCGGGGAATGGCATACGCACCCCGGCTGTGCAGGCATAGCTGCAGTGACTCATGGAGGTGGGTGTGGATGGGTGGGTGCCTGGGTGCGATGGGGCTGGGGTGGAGCGGGGCCAGGCTGCGGGATGTCCACTGCTGCTGGAGCAAGGGTCCAGCCCTGCAGCAGCACAGGCAGCAGGAGAGCCCCCGCTCTGGGGAGATTACAGAACAGATTTGGCAGGAGCAGAGGAAGAGCCTGCCAAATTGTGCTAACTAAACCAGCTTTGCTCTGCAGCGTTTTTTTTTCCACAAGCCACCAAATATAACGCTGTTTTGGGAGCTGAGCTGAAGCTGGAAATCCCTCTTCTGCTCGTGCCTTTCCCTCTGCCTGCAGTAGCCCAGTCCTCTCCCTCCTGCCCACGCAGAATCCCACCCGGCCCCAGCACACACCACAGTGGCACCGTGGAAAAACTGTGCCGTAGCTCTGTGGGGCTACAACTGCTGTGGGGAGCCGGGAGCCTGGCATGTCTGGCCGTGGGCACTCTCCCCGGGGCACTGGGAACTCCCTGAAGCTGCCCAGAGGATGTTTTAAAGGCAAACTTCTCAAGGCAGCGCCTGGCCTTCCTCCAGCGAGAGAGGGGAAGCAAAAAGTCCTGAGCCTGGAAATCTATTCTGGTCTCGCATGTGTCTCCAGTGGAAAATTTCAGCCGAGCTGCTGCAGGCTGGCGGGGTGAAGGGAGGTGAGGGCGGCAGGGAGCGATGGCGGCACGGCTGCCACGCGGGCAGGGCCGGGCCTGGCAGCAGCTGCCTGCAGCATTGGCCAGCAGGCAGAGAAGGGAAACCTGAACCCAGGGGCAGTGCGGGGACAATACAGCTTTCAAGTGGCGGTGGTGGCAGCCACCGCCGCCGTTATGCTTCCCAGCCTGGAAATAAACCATCCCATCTGTGTGGGTGCTGAGGGACGCCATGCCTTCTTGTCCCACCGTCCCCCAGCCGCAGCTGCTTGTGGTGGTGCAGCCCGGGAGGGTGTGTGTAGCATGTAGCAGCAAGGCGCTGGCTGGCGGGTCCCAGCCCCTGTCCCACAGCAGTGACATGAACTGTGTCACTGGCAGCTCTGTGCCCCACTGTGGGTGCTGCCAGCCCGGCCCTGCTGCCAGGTCAGGCCTTCTGCCCTGGCCTTGAGCCCGCGCCAGGGCAGCTCACTGCAGGCCAGTGGCCTGTGGGCCGGTGACTGCAGCAGAGGAGTGGGTGGCTGTGAGCACCACGGGGGCAAGGACAGCTAGAGAAGGAGACGTCCCTTCTCCTCAGCCCTCCTTCCCCTCAGTGCTTGTGTCCCACGGGCGCTCGCTTCCGGACCTAGAGCTGGCCGGGCACTTGCTGTTGATGCATACTTGCTGTTGGAAAATAACAGTTTGTTGTTGAAATTGAAACTTATAATGGGGATGTCCCTGTGTGAGACCGAGTTCCCATTCCCGTGTCCCAGAGTCCATGTGTCCCATCTCTGCTCCCCAGCTGTCCTCCTCAGGGTCTTTTTTTACCAGCGTGGTGGGTCCATGTCCCCAAGCAGAGCCAGATTTTAGACCCTGTGACACCTCAAGAAATGGCTTTTCCAGCTAGCCCTGTGCATGCCACCTGCTCCCTCCAGGCAGGGGGGTGGCACAGCTAAAGCTGCGAGCTGGGTTCATGATCCGGTGTCGCAGGATCACAGGACAATACCACCGGAAAGAGACCCCGGGAGGTCTCCGGCCCAGCCGCCCGCTCGGGACAAGGTCGGCCATCGAGTGAGACCGGGCTGCCCAGGGCTTCATCCCGGGGGGGGGCTGGAAATGCCTCGGGGGCCGCAGCGGGCAGCCGGGCTGGGCACCCTGGTGCGATGCCCAGCACATCCTCGCTGCTCCCCCGTCTGACGTTCCGGGGTATTTAAGGAGCGGTTAAAGCGTTACGCGCAGGCCGGAGCCTGTGCGGCGGGGAGGCCGTGGCTCCTTCGAGTAGGCACACGGCCCGCCTTCCCCCGCGGCTCCCCGGCCGCCGCCCTGCGCGCCAAGGCGTCTGCCGGGTGCCAGGGCGCGCACGGGCGGTGCGGAGAGCGGGGCCNGCGGGCCGCTGGAGCGCCCTGCTGGCCGCAGCCCCGCAGCCCCAGCTCCGTCCCTCGCCGCGCTGGGAAGCGGGGTGTGTGCGGCGGAGCCGCTGCCGCTCGGACGCGGCAATAGCCACAGGAGGGGTCCCGAGGTACTCCCGGGCTTGGGGGTTTTTAAAGGTAATTCCGCGGGGAGCGGTGCCGGAGCCGCAGCAGCCCGGCGCAGCCACCCGCCGCCTCCGCTCCCCTCCGGCTGGCCCCGGCCGCCGGTGCCCACGGGCTGTCCTGCGGCTGCGGGCAGCTGAAGCGCCAGCT
>VZTU01006845.1:17029-40296 GCA_013400835.1 Zapornia atra
GGCGGGTGTTCCCTGCCCTCTGAGACGGGTCACACGCTCACGGCACGGGCATCCGAGTGTTCTTCTTGATGGTATGAAGCAAGCTCAGGTTCAGAGGCTGCGAGTTTACACAACCAGGATGTAAGATCACGCAGGTGCTCCCTAAACTACACCCGAAGCAGCTTTCCCTCCCGAAGCCGCTTTCCCCCCCACTCCGGACTGGCCCCGCGCCGAGGCAGCACAGTAGGCCGAGTGTCGTTACATGATGCACGTTTGGAGGAGGTTGGCGCTGCTGCAGCGCGTCAGCCAGAGAACACTCAAGTGTTTAATTCAGCCGGATTTAGGGGAACGGCAGCACCCCTACCTGTAACGGAGCCTGCCGGCTCTCGGCCCAGAGGAGTGGAAGGCAGAGGGAACCGGCTGCTGCTGCCGCCTCCCGGGGAGCTGCTTTTCTGGCTCAGGCTGACAAGCGCAATTAGCTTTGTCCTGCGAAGCTGACAGGGTAAGGCTGTTAATGCCCCTAATTCAGATTAAAGCCTATGCAGTTTCAAGGAGATTAAAATATAAGGTGAGAGAAAGCCAGTTATTCCATGGCCAGGGACTGCGGTAAGTGGGGGGGCTGCACGTCACCCATCCCCCTCCCAGGTCTGCAGAGCCCACAGGTACCCTGGTTGCCAGGCTCTCAGGGAGCAGACCTTCAGCCGTGTTCCCTTGGTAGTCTCACTACCGAACCGGTTTCACCTCCCCCCCAGCACAGGGATGTGATGCCTGCCAGGGTGGGCTGTGGGCAGGAACAGACCACGCTCTTCCCTAACCCTCGGGGTGCCTACTTGAAGAGTAGTTCTCATCACGTATTAAAGCAATAATTAGTCATGATTTGTGGTAGTGCATTGCACACCACTACTTGACATTTTGGATTTTAATAAAGGGAGGAACCAAGAGCTCAGAGAACGAGCAGGAAGCCCACTGTCAGCACAGTGCTCCCATCCTAAGGAAAGATGAAATGCATTCTAATGTCTTCCTTCTGTGCAGGGCCTGGAGGACCAGGGCAGTTGCAGAAACAACCTTCTCCTTCAGTTACAGAGAGGGCAAAGACAAACCACCTTGGGTACATACCTCACCACTTCTCCCAGCAGCCCTGGGCAGGCAGCTGGCAGAGCCAGCACCCCAGCACCAGAGCTGCCTTCAGCAGCAGCACCCGGCCTCGCTGCAGCTGCCAGCAGCCTTGGAGCTGTGTTTCTTTGTGGGGTCATATTCACAGCTGAGCCTCAGGCCTTGGCAAAGCCCCAGGCACCCCTCACCTCAGCCAGGGGAAACCAAAGGTCTCTGCGGGAGTCAGGAGAGCAGGGTTACCAGCACGACCAAGTACAGCCATCACAGATAAAAGCAGGTCTTTCATGAAGCAAGGAGAGCTACACATCTCCTTTTCCACTTGTCCTTTAAAGCATCTACTGGATTTCTTGGTTTTTGTTTTAGAGCAGGGTTCAAACCCGTGTCATCCCGCTGTGGAGCGCCAACAGAATGCTCCAGAAGCAAAGCAGCAGTGCAGAGCACGTATGAAATGGCAACACATCCAGGGGTAGATCCAGGGCACCAGCTCCCTGCAGAGCCAACATAAGCCTGGTGTGCAGCAACCTGGACACACAAGGTCCCCTCCCACTCCTGAGGAATTACTGGCACCAGTAGGGCGGGGGCTGCAGAGCACACACCATGAGTAACTCCATTGCACACCAACACACTGTTTGCACAGGTGAGCAGCAAGGAACAGCTGCTGCAGCCACAGGAGCAGCACATGAGTACTGAGCATGAGAGCACAATGCTAAATCTGAGCACTGCATGCAAAGCGTTCCATTTCCCTACTCCAAGTAGGACTCAGAGCCACAATCACACTGTAACCAGTAACCAAAGGGAAATGCAGGCTGCTTGTAGCAGCAGTCTTCAAGCACAGTGAGTATTTCTGCTGACCACCACATCATTTATGGAGGAATTTTTTTCCAACTGAGCTCTAAGTTAGCATAAAACAACTCCCCATAAGACTGTGTAACAACCCTGCTAAACGAGCTCAGGCAGCTGTAACTCATATTTAGTCAAAGATCCTGCTGCAGTCTGTTTTGTCTAGAGAAGGACCTCAACTGGCAGGCCAAGGTGCACATCACTTTGTGAAAGATGGGGGTTCATAACTTCAGATTAAAAACCCAAACCCAGAGCAACAGCTTCCCCATTATTATTACTCCCTTTCCTACTTCACATTTAATTCCAGTAGTAAATATTTCTTGGACTATCTTCAAAACAAGCCATTTTGTACCTCTTCTAGTTGGTCTGTAAAACTGCTCTGACAAGTTGAGTCCAAACTGAGAATTCTCTTTGCTTCCAGGTGAGAGCCCATCAGGCTCTATGAACTCTTCACTTTACAGAGCAGCTGGCACTCATGTAAAATAGCTTTGCAACCAAGCAGCAGAAATTTTACCTCCAACTGAAGTGTTTAAATACCAGAAGTCCCCTTTGGCAGCAGGATCCCTTTCAAAGCCCTGACACCCCTTCTCCTCCTCCCCTGGTTTTCAAGTAGGTAAAATTAAAATGAGAAAGGAAGAGAAGAATTTAATTGAAGAAACAAAGAGGCACCAGTAACATAATAAAGGGTCAGCACTGCACAGAAGGAGCTGAAGCTGGAAGCCAGACTCTTCAATACACACCACTTGGAAATTAAAGAGCAGTTCCATGACAGCATGCAGAGCTGCACAAACCCACGCTGCCTCCAGACACTACGTGCACCAAGCTAAGTCTACTGAAGGGTTGGTGTTTGATGTCAAGAACTGATTTAGGGTTAGATTCATACTTTAAAAAAAAAAAACCCCACAATCCACCCAAAGTTGGCTTTTAGCTTTCCAGGAACTTCAGACTTGCAGTTCATAGAGGTTGATCAAGCTTAAGTTATTCACGGTTTAATAAAAGGCTGGAATAATGAGTTAGAGAAAAAGTGGCTTCTCAGAATGACCAAATATACATCCAGTTTAGAGCTACCTCTTCTGCCTAGTCCCTCCCAAAGTTAGCCTGAAAAACAGTAAAATCTACACAAAGTTTTATTGCAATCATACAAGGGATACATCAAGGGTCAAATACAACAAATACTATGATGCAATTTTACATTTATTAAACTACAGTTCAAAGCACAAATTTACACATTCTAAATACACTAAACATCTAATGAAGTCACACTGGTCTCCCACTGACATTTGATATATCTGGGCGAAAGACAATAACTTTACAAGACTTTTTCTAACAGGAATCCTTAGTATAAAAACTGTGTACTTGTATGTAAACTGTTGAAGAACCCAAGTGATGGGTTTCCATCTCCACTAAGTCATCCATTTTGTTGCATATTTAAACGCTCAGGGGTTGAATGAACTTGATTTTAAATTTGGATGCCATTATCTAACCCTCCCCCCCCCAGGTGAATTGTAGCTGTAGCTTGTTTTGCCTGGTCCCCATTAGCTATTACTACTTTTTCAAGTTTTGAAGAGAATGAATTGAATTTCAAGATTGTTCCATTTCTTCCACACTGGAATGTTGACCAGACAAACTACAGACTCGCAACTGCAGGTCTAAATGAAGCGTTAATGCCTGTTTTAAGCTGCAGTGGAAAAGCGGTCTTCTGGGCTCAGCTGAATGCAAGAAGGCACAAAGAAGAAATTCTTCATCAATGTGTCTGAAGCAATTCCAGCGTCTTGCATCTCATCCCTGCAGAGAAGGACGAGAGCTGTGGTAAAGCCATTTCACATACAACTTCACATCAGGAGCCAGCCTTCAATATAGCACTGAGGGCTGCTGCCCCGGGGAGGCTGGCCCCAGTCTCAGCAGAAGGCATATCAGTGACACAAGCGCTTGGCAGACAGAGGCCGTGACTCCACTGGCAGAACCATGGGGCTCTGGCTACCACAGTACTGGAACACCCTACCCAGCTCCCACCACCACAACAGCGTTGCTGCTCTTCCTGCCTGCGGCGGTGCCAGTGTTGTACGCAAGTTGCAATTACTGGTATTAGGAAACCTCAACAGCTGATGTCAAGCACTAAAAGCTCCAACTCAGCAGCAACCATCACTAAACCCAGGCCACACTGTGTATTTTGCTTGCCTTTGAAACCCCAGAGCAAAGGAGGCATTTTATCACAGCCCTCGGTTTAGCCTTGGCCAAGTCAGACCAATATAAAAGGGAAGCCACCAAACTACAAAGGCACGCTTGTCCTCAGCTCCATCTTCCTCTACTGGCCAAGCATAATTTATTATCTGGCTATAAGAGTACACTCTTGAAGGGAGCAAAACCAATCCTGCCACTGCCAAGAGAACTTCCTTACCAGTCACTGAAAGACATCATGTAGTAAATCAGCGGCCTCTGATAGTCGTTAAAGGTAGACTGTTCCCCCAGGGTCCCAGCACCCATGTTATCAAAGATCAGCCAATCTCCAACGCTCAGCTCGGGAAGACGACAGTTTTCCACAATTTGATCAAGCTCATCACAGGATGGACCCCAAAGGCTGCTTGCAAACAGAGGCTCATCTTCCTTGTATTTCTATATGGAAATGACCCAGGCAATTAGGCTTTTGCTTATTCAAGAAAATCTTCAGATATACATAAAGACAATTTTATAAATAATATATATACACACAAATTGGGAAATTATATATAAAAAAAAGTAAGGATAATAAGTACTATCTCTGAAGAACAGAGAACTCACCTTGTGAACCTCTGGGATAGTATTCAGTTTCTCAGACAATTTACTTGCAAAAGAACCATAAACACCATCATTTATGTAATATGTAAATACTGGTTCATCATCATTCCTGGTTTGCTCCACTGGAAGTGAAAAAGAAGTTGTCTCTCAGGCATTTGTTGTCATAAGTAGTCCTTTTGCAATCTAACTTAAGTCAACTGCTTTCTCCTGACAAGGGGGTTCCATATATACTGGAATGGGAGAATTATGAGCAGAGTAATCTGTGTGAGACCAGATTATAAATTCAGTTGTAGCATTAGGTGTGAGGCTTAGTGAAATTAATACTTTTCTCTAACAATCACTGTTAAGAACATAAATCCAAGTTCTACTTTAGCAGAGAAGCAGCTTGCTCTAGGATGGTTCTTCTAACAGGGAACCTTCCAGTGCCCCTTCTGCAAGTGCCCAACCCAGGTCTGACCACTGACAGGCAGAGTGAGACACGCAGCAAACACGGGCAGAACCCAAAGGCAGGTGACACCAGGAGCGTAAGGGGGTGTATTAAATACACACTGTAGCAAACTATTCTGTCCTGACTGAGAGCAGGCAGGTACCTGTCCTGGGGATCTGTATGGTCCCTTCAACCCAAACCGTTCTACAATCAGCAACACATGGAAGATAAATAGGAGCCCTACCTCCAGAAGGAAGAAGTTTATCATACTCAATGGTCTTCTTTGCAATGATGTTAACTGCCAGTGTAAATGCAGATGAAACATAGTAACATCCAGGCTCTGCAATCACATTAACACCAGATTCCTTAGGAAAGTAGACATCCAGCAATGGCCTGATGACATGATTAACCTAGGAAATTGAAGTCAGAGGTTAAGACCAATTAAGATCAGCTTATGTGCCTATTAGATACACACACACTTTCAGTCAGCAACAGTTCTAGCAAGCATACCAAAAGCTTACGCTGCTCCTCTACTGTCTGACAGATACCCTTACCAGAGGCCCAAAATTTACAGAAGAGTTAAGGGAAAATAGGTCATTCTGCTAAAGATGGAAGAATGAGCACCAGAAGTCCAAGTGCTACATGGTCCCTCCTCCCACTAGAGTCCAAGTTGCAGTACGCTCAACACTGTAAAAGTGATTTCAAGTTTGTCCAGCACAGGAGATACTGTAAAATTATGTACAAACCCAAAAGAACAAGAGAAGGACTTCTCTGTGATCAGTTCTGAATGCTGTTGTACTAGAAATTGAATGAATTCTTTGGTGCTCAAATCTAAAGCCAGACATTTGAAGAATAACAAGTGTTGTGGACAAGTGACAGAACAGTCAGAACTGAGAAAGAAAAGCCCTGATTGCTGTTACTGCCTTTTCCCTTAATCCCTTTTGCTGTCCTGTATTCAAGGAGTTTGCCTTTAAGACAATGTAACAGCATGAACAGGTTACCCTATAGGCTTTAACACATGCTAAAGATTCCATTTAGGCCAAATCAGAATTAATACCTTTATTTAAGGGTAGGCAAAGCAAAGATAAAAGCAGAGCCTTCAGTCTTAAAGCAAAGTACCAGAAACTTCCAAACAGTATTGCTACTGTATATGACCCATGTACACAAAGCAATCCTGGCCCAAACCATGCAACAGAGTAACCAACTGGACAACAACAGCCACCTGCCAAAACCACTCAACTACTACTGTTAAGGTGATTTCAGGTAGTAACTTTATCTGTGACACACTTAAACCAGCATTCACCCAATATGAACAGGATGAAAGAGCAACAGTGATTGCCTCCCTCCAAGGACTGAGCATATGACCCACAATAAAGAACATTAACACCAATTATTTGAGCCTTACAAATTACAGCCTAACATGTAATTTAGAATAGGCTTCAGCTATCTGGGTTAGCTGCTATTCAAAGGTTAAACACCTCAACTTCCTTCCTAAATCTAAATTAAGTTCCAGCTTCCAACACATTACATACCTCTTCCAGCTGAAGTTCTGAACCTGTGAAGCCCCCACCAATATCCAACATGTTCATCTTAAAGCCAAATTCCTCCTAAAATGCAGAGGCAGAACGTAAACACATGGACAACTCTAACTGTTAAAGCATGTTGTTGCTCCTTGCTGCAGTTGTTTTCTGTGTACTTATGTGAGCATATTTAGCAGAGCACACCCAGCAAGGGAGTAACAGCATGGTAAGTTACACCCAACAGGGATATCATTGGGATGTCAGTTACACAGTTCCCAAGCACAAGTCCCAGAGCAACACCAACTCCCCCCCTTGCAGCATTTGCTGAGCAGGGCGGTGTGTCCTGCCTGACAACAGGCAGGTTTAGGAACCTACAAGTACACGTAATGCAAGTCTCTTGGATAGTGCTCACACAGCAAGACTGCTACAACACACTTCAAAGATCAGTGAGGACTTAGTTCTGCTGCCACGTGTGTTACGTCACAGCCAGTGCATTAACTGCAGTAGCCAGAGCGGAGTCTTGCAGCCTTCTGTGTTTAGTTGAGGAGCACCTCAACTCATTTATAGGAAGATAAGATGTTCAGAGAAGGGACTTTTAAAAATTTTGCAGTATGAAAAATATGCACAGGACATGTAAGAAGCATCCAACAGATCCATTCCTGTCCATCCAAATTTGGCTATTCCTCCCAATACAACCCCTTTATTTCTTACAATGCTTTAGCCTCAGAAATCACATGCACCAAGTTTGTGGTTATAACAGTACAAATGTCAGCACACAAACATGTAACATTTTAATATCACTTAAAATTTCAACTGTGTTATTTGCAGGAGGGATTTGAATTTCAAAAAAGCTTTTACCCAAAGTGGGAAACTGATTTTTATTTAAAAATACTGTTCAAGACTACTGCAAGTCAGTGGGACACTGTTCATTAACCTTCACCCACAATTACTATTATTACAGAACGTAGTTGGGTTGTTAGTAAGATTAGAAGGCATCCTCTGCTGAGCGCCTGCATGCGCGGATAGAGCTACTTACAGCCATGTCAAACACACACCGAGCATCAGAAATGGCATGGATGTAGGTTTGCAGATCCTTGCAAGAGCTTGAAACATGAAACCTGAAAGAAAGAGTGCAGTCAGTACACCCAACCCTGCAGCTTTCAGGCCAAGCACATTGTTTCACCACCTGGAACAGCAATGGAAGCAAGCGCCTCCACAAGCTCGCATGGTGATACAGTAACTGCAAAGAGAAGCTCAGAAATGGCTGCCTTCTGTTCCACTGGGTCTGTGCTGGAGGCCTTTCGTGTTCTTCATGCTAGGAGTGTCCGTCCCACAATATTCTCATCTTTCAGAAGTAACAGATTTCCTGAACCTTTCAGTCTTCACTATCAAAGTGGTTACAATGTGTTCCTCTGTGGGTACTGTACCAAGGCAGTATATGCAGAGTCTCCCCTCCCTTACTCTCCTCTGCATTGCCTCACCTGTATACCCTTTCTCCTGGGCCATACAGTTTTCTTCTCCAAGCCAGAGCTGTATTGTGCATGCTCCCTACTGTGTCCAACACTTGGGAGAGGGTGAGGAGAGGTGTGCCACCCTGTTCTGAAGCCTCTTTATCCCCAGACAGGCCCTAGTTTCATAGCAAGGCTGCACAGGCCAGTGGAGCAGGTCAGCAGAGGAGCACTGATAAGTACAGAGGAGTCATTCACAAGCTCCTGAACCCCCTCTGGTTCCTTGTCCAAGAAGTTCAAGTGGTGCCATAAGGCTGGCAGTAACTGAGATGCTAAAGCAAGCACCAACATCCCCATGCATCTCCTAAAGACTACTATGGTCTGCTGGTTCTGGGCAGACCACATGTACATCCATCTGAGCTACAATGCTCTCTGCCAAGCCTACTTGCTTCTTTAAGGAATGTCATTTGGAGACAAAGGTCACCTGTAAGCTTACTTGGATGAACCTGCATGTGGATGTTTAAAATTTTAATTCAAGAAAACACACAAAAGCCACATGATTTTTGTTAAGACAAAGAAGAGATACATTTTAAAATACATTTGTAATTACTATGTTCATGCTTTAACATCAAGTTCAAACAGGTTTATAGCAAAAAAGTTGTGGTTTAAAATCCACAAAATCTGACTTCCATATGAAATACTTTTTTTACTGTATTGATGACCCTTGATCTCTTACTTCTTTGGCTGCTTTCTTAAGGCATTCACGAACATGTGATACTCATTTGGAAGTTCCCAGAACATATGGATTCATTCCTGCTATCTGCAAGTCAAGCACTCATCTAATTGTTTGGTCTTGATAGGTCATAACTTCAAAAATCCCATCCCATGTTCCATCTTTTTCAAAGTCTGTCCAAGCTATCCCAAGCTACATTAGCATGTATCTATCATACTGTTTATTGTTGAAAAAGTACAAGTCAAGTTACTACAGAAGTTCAAGGGTACAGCAAGAATAGGGGAGGACTTCTGAACTTGGCTTTGTGCTGACAGGAGGATTTCTGGTACTCAAATTGCTTTGCTGTATGTAATAGTTACTTTATTTCATAACAATTTGTGCTTGGATATTAATGCTTCACTTGCAAGCAAGCTCATGATCCAAGAGTTGTTTGTGTGGGTTGGTTTGTTGTGTTTTGTTGCTGTGTTTTCTTTTTTTCTTAAACCTGTAAACTAGTACTGGGGGTGCATGCAATTCTTTTGTACGAGTACATGATACAAACACCTGCTCAGTCAGAGAAGAACAACAAAGTTACTCACTTGACACCAACTATTTGGACTCCCAACTCCTTAGCACATTCCATGAGGTGCCTACAGTTCTTCAGGGTGGTGCCAAACTTCATATTCACCTCCTCATCAGCAGTAATATCTTCTGTGGCAATGTGCAGTAAGAGCCTAAGAGAAGGGGAAGATGATTTGGGCAGTTGGTTTACATCATCAGCACATGTGAAGCCTGAAGACTGTCAGAAGTGTGTTGATTATGTTGTCAGTACTCCAGCTCCATCGATGGACGAGTCAAGTGAACCTAATAAAAACAATCCTGTACAGAGAAAAAACTAGCAATTAGGGGCTAAAACATGGAGCCAACAAGGACAAGGGATTTGGAAATGCAGCAACTAAGACTCTTTTGTAGCAGCAAGAGTCTGTTGAGTGCTGTAATAAAAGAGAATGTTACCTTCTAACAATGGTTTTATGAGGAAGTATACTTTAAAACTTCAGTAAGCTTTTTCCCATGTCCATCCTCCTTTCTAGTCAAGAGGAGAGTGTGGAGATTCCCTTCAGCCAGACATGGGTTAAACTCAGCCTGTGGAGGACACCAGGCTGACACACTGAAGGCACACCCTGCCCACCTCCCTCTACCTCCCCTCCTAGCTGAGCACAGACTGGGGATAGGGGTGGCAGTTCACTCCCTGCCCCTTCTTCCAGGGCACCTGTGGAGCAGGGAGGCAGTGAGTACCACCTCTTGCAGTCTTACACAGCAAGGCAGCTTCCTCCCTCTGGGCAAAGCCTCATTCTGGGCAGGTTTGACAGACTCCAGTGCAGCGTGGACATTTTTTACATTAACACTTGAGAGGCAAAGGCATATTCACATCACAACCTCTAGAGGCATCCCCACACATACTCACAAATTCAAACTGCTGTCCACTAAGAAAGTCACTGGTTTCCTTCCCTCCCCAGTAAAGATCAATTAATTGGCCACTGAGGTAGTGCCATGACATACACAGGCTGAACAGAGCACAGTACATTTCACCAAGATGGAACAAGTGGCAGAAGCTCTGTACCCAAAGTGAAACAGTCCTTTAAAGACATGCAACAAGCACAACCTAGACTACCCACCAGAAAATAATATACACTGACTTAGCAACTACCTTGACACCTGTAAGTCCTTTCTAAATGTCTCATACTGTGTTTAAAATGGCTTTTGTAAAGAGTAAAATAAGTCTGAAGTTCTCAAACAGGTTGCCCAGGAATCCTTTATAGTTTTAGGTTTATACTACTTCATCTTGAGAAACTGTGACTAGCCTCTGACTTCCTGCTTCTCTGCCAGCACAGACAATTCTGCTCAAGAAATCTGTAGTCAGCACTATTCTGTAAGGCTTTGGGAGAGTGTGCTGGATTGAACAAAAAGCATCAAAAGTTACTCTAAAACATAAGAAAGTTTCAAAGCCAGAGCACTGTGGTTTGTAACCTCATATTGAGATTTGACAAAACCATTTCTTAGAGACATCCCATCTTAAATTGTATTGATAATCATTATGGCAGCATTGTGAGTGAGTAGAGACAGTTTTCACTGTAAACCACTGGAAAAGGGAAATTCTGATTTCTAGAAATCAAGCAGGATTCTTCTTCCTGTGTTTCAGCTAGTTAGAGCAGGGCACAAGGATGGCATGTCTATGGTTGGGGGTTTTTATTTTTCTGGAAGCATTGATACTTGTAACACCCATGCCTCTACTGGAGGGTCTTTAGGCACCAGCAATCTTAGCAGTTAAACTTTGTCTGGAAGAATCCAAAGATAGAAATGAAAGCCTAAGCACCTCTGACATTCCTCCTCTTCCTTAAAAGAATTTTCAGTCATTTCAGTTACTAATACTTCCAAAGGCAGAAACATCAACTATAAAAAAAAAAGGAGCCCTACCCATTACTGAGTTCAGTGCAGAAAGTTACAAGAATTTTTGGAAAGTGGGAATTGCAATTTTCTAAGCAGAATTTCTCCACCCAAGCATTATTAGCTTCATCTACCAAAGGACAACCTAGGTATTACAACCATAAGTTAACGAATTTAAAGGCTATATAAAGGCTTTGATTTTTTGAAACTATGCCAAGGAAGAGAAAGAAAACTCAGTTGTCACTTCAGCATCAGAGGTTTAATGACCTGAATAAAAAAATTCTAACAAAACAAGCAGTTAAATCTCTCCCTAGTAGGTGAGGCAGATGAGGTTCCTAGAAAATTTAACTAGAAAGCTGCAGTTCTTCTGGTAAAATTGAGTTTTCTGACTTTGATGAACAGGAACTTTTTCAAACATTAGACTATGGGATCCTTGGAAGTCAAGGGTTTAGATTGTTTTTCTTTATCTCACAGAACTCCATTATTCCATCTCCCTGCTTTACAAGTTCTCTGCCTCAAAAAACACGCACCCTAACTTTGCTTGCTGGGGATGTTGTGATAGACAACGTCTTGTAAAGGAGATTGACTTATTTCCTTGAGTCCTAACAATGTAAGAAACTAACAAAGCACTAAAGCTACCAGTGTTTTACGCTGGTAAATGACATCAGAGATATCTTTAGCATTGTTCAGGCTTTCAAACACATGGAGGATGTCAAGGGCAACGTTTTAGACGCAGGGTTATTTATCACAGATAACATTCTCTGGCACAGGAAGCACTCCCCAGTGTGGAAAGCCCTGATAGGCTCCCATGAAGACAAAGTGCAATCACTAGTGACAGCAGTGTTAACTCTCAAGGTAGCAGAAAAGAAAAGAGAGGAAAAAGAACAACCAGTGCAAAGTGTCCAATACTAAATGTGGTATCATCCCAGCTCAACAGACACAGACATGGCGCTTTGCTAACGGCTGGCAAGGACCAAGGGCTTGGTCAGCAGTGACAGGAATTCAGTCTGAGACACTCCTGGGAAGCTGTACCACTGGAAAGCACTGCAGCATTCACCTGGGCTTTCACTCCACATTTCTTAAAGACACAGCCCACAGCCAAAGTATTGATATAAGGGACATGACATGAGCACCAATTGGTCCCAAAAAGACTAGAATACACTGGCAGCAATAACATTATTTAACCACCAGAAATCAGGTTTGATTGCTGCTCTACAGAAAGTATCTGGGAACACAATGAAGTGACTAGAGACAGAGCTGGAGTCACATCTCTCACTGTTTTAGTAGAGGGGAAATACCTGTACATGCATTTAATAGACCTGCAGAGCATGTGGAACCCTAGATGGGACCTGATGCACATGCTCATTTGCTGACAGCCTCAGCCTTGACTTCAGCTGAAGCCACTAATATCCAAACAGAACCCTGTGAAGCCACAGCAGAGCAGGAGCAACATGGACTTGTAGACGTGAGGTGCCAGATTTCTGAACCTTAGTCACTGAAACCTTTACATGAAGATTGCCCTATGAAATCAAAGTGCAAGACTTTGCCCAAAACAAGGGCATTACTACCATTTTAGGAAGCTGAGACCCAGTAGGGGAAAAGTTGAAAAAAGCTACCTTCAAAGGAGACAGGAGAGAAAACAGATACAAGTGAATTGCATAAAAGAAGCCATGTACCTTTACTTGCAATTCCAACAACTCAGAATACAGACAAAATTAAGTCTCCCCAAAAAAAGCACAAGCAGAATGTTGACACTTACTTAGCATTTGGATGGTTACGTGCAATTTTCTTCAGCTCGAGTTCACTGTCACAAATCATGATGTTGATCCCAGCTTTTGCTGCATACTTGATCTGAGAAGCTTGCTTGCAAGGATTGGTGTATATGATGTTATCAGGAGAGATTCCCAGGTCTTGCACCAATGCCATTTCAGACTGAAAAACAGAAGCACGCTAGAGTTTGGCAGAGTCCAGCACACCATCTTTACTGATTTGTCATTAGATGTGCTCCAGTACCAGACTAAATAGTCAAATACACTAAAGAGAAAGCTTCTAGGGTAGAAGTATAGATTTTCAACAGCCAGTTATACAGGAGGTGACATTTATAATCATGGCACTAGATACAAAAAAGCTGATTATAAAACAGCAGATATAAGAGGCAAGACACACAGATACTCATGAAAAAACCCACAACTTACTTTACTGGAACATGCAAATCCAACACCAAGGCATCCCAGTATTTCCAGTACACCTGGAGTAGAATTGCATCTTACAGGATAAAATGGTTTTATTGGTGCCATCACATTCTGCCATTGTATGTTCTTCTTTACAAGCTTTCCGAGATCACCAACATAAAATGCTCTTTTTCCAGTCTAAAAAGAGGAAGAATAGGAAAATAAAGTGTCTGAAATTGTTGGTTTGCTATCAAAACATAAACCACCCATGAAAAAAGTCTTAGGTATTTTTTTTCACCCTGTTTTAAGCTCAACCTTGAACAATGTTTTTTACTGCCAGCTAGCAATTTCAGGTAGATTGGGTTTTTTAAATAATCAAAGGGAATACCTACCCACTTCAGAGATATTATGAATGCTACTTAGACAGTACTCAGATTCCTGAGCAAAAACCACTACTTTAATGCCAAATGCTGATTTTATCTAAAAACACAGAATAGGTTAAAAATCTCTTCCAACTTTGTATTTCCAGAATTTTTGGAGGAAGAATATCCACTGGGATGAAAGCTTCCACAGTCTCAACATAATTTATAGATTATATAAGCAATAAAAATCTTATACTATCATTATTTTAACATCTAGCTAGCAGCTCATTTTACTGAAAATTTGTTTGATAGTATTTTAAATTCAGCAAGTCATATTTGAGACTGTTCTCCACATCTTGTGAAGCACAAAGTTCAGATAGATTTTTAAGAACTAAACTCAGTGTGTTAAGGTTGCAGAGTCAAGTACATAATCTTTAAAGAAAATGCACAGATTTTTCTGGAAACTGTTAAGTCTCTCTTGTGCATCTGTTACTTCAAGTCATGATGTGGATATAGTGGATGGAAATCCACACAGATCGTTCTGTATCTGTTGATAATGTGCACTCAGCAAACCTCCTGGAAACAAATGGCCTACTTAATATCAATAAAGACCTTCACAAAAATCTACGATGGGTCTGAATCAAGACTGTACATCAAATGTTAATTCTAGCACTTGACTTTTGCAGATATAAAACTATGTTGTGGCTTATTGTATACAGTGTCTTTATTGTTGTTTAAAAAACACAAATAGAAATTCCATCGGGTGGAAGCATACTGACCCCCTGTACGGGTCACCAGCAGGAATGGGATCTGGAGCTTTAGATCCATGGCACAGGCCTCTACCCCTTGAGCTAAAGGAGTAAATGAAAGCAGCAGGAGGCAGCTATCCTCTGTGAGCCAGCCAGTGGTTGGAGACATGACATGTTGCCAGTAGTTTACCTATTTATTTGCTAGACAGAAAAAGAATATTAGGAATCAGGATTTGGGAATCCTACACCTGAGTTCAGAAGGCCGTGGGATTTGGCTATTTGCTGTACTATAGCTGAAGACTTGCATTTGAACAAGTTCTGCTAAATCAAGGAAAAAGTGAACAACTTGTAGGTATGGCATATTAAGGATACAGTATTTGCTTAATGAAACTTTTTTAAAATAAACAAGCTCTTTCTTTATGATCTTGTTTATAAAACAAGGGTGACACCATCTTCCAGCTTCCTAGGAAGTGAATGAAGTCTTATTCCATAAAGCTATTATTGCACACAGATTTATTTGTTTCCTTCCAGTAGATTGGAAAACCTTAGTAGCCTTTAGACCAGTTTATTTTCTTGAAAGAAAACAGGCAGCATCTTACAATATGCTTGTACCCCTGTTTCCAACAGAGAGAAGGATAATGGGAAGATGTATAACCATGCAGTTGTGATCAACCACAAATTTAAAACATGGCTTTAAACTGGCTCAGAATACATATTTGTTTAAAAACTTGAGTATATTTTTTGGGAAAGAGCAAAAAAAGTTTCTAATTCAGCAATATCTATCCCATTTCAGGTTCCCAGTCTAAACCCCACTGATATTAAGAATCTCTTCAGATGGGAACCTATATTCAATTACATCAGCAAGTCTGCTTTCCTGCTAGCCACAGCCTAAGAGGTAACAATTGTTGCCCAAATTTCTCCAACAGAATTCAGCCTGAAGCAAACAAACAGTGAAGAAATAATTTGCAGGAAGTGACAGAATACAAGCAGGAAACTACTTTCTAAGGTGTGTTTTAGCCAACTGATCCTTTGTTGCTGTCAGTTCATCAATGCTAAATACCTTGACCTAGTTTTAAAACTTAAAGAGAACTAAGCCAGAATATTTGGAAAACTTACAGAACTTACATGAGTATGTTCATAAATACAGTTGTCAATAACATCTGCAAGAGTTGCTCCTTCATCCAACAGGCCAATGGAGTAATTTGCATCCTCAAGAAATCCTTTCATCTCAGCCGTATTCCACAAAGCCGACAGTCATAAACCAAGGAACACAAGGGATGGGCTTCCAAGCCTTAGAGCCGGGTCCTTAAATTATGCAACAAACTGCACCAAGAACACAGAAACCAATAGGAAGAGAGTTAAGACACATACTGTGCCACTGCCTAGAGCTTTCTACAGCTGATGTACTGCAAGCAATAACACCAGCCCCCCAGTCAGATCTTTTGACTAGCTTCACCCCCAATGTGGCAGGGATAAGGACACAGCAGCTCTACTGAAGGCAACAACAAAACAAGCTGTGTGCCTTAAATCTGATACTAACTGAAAGACAACTAAGCAGCCACTGATGCAAGGCTGTTCTTGAGAAGAATCCCAGACTGTGTGTACACTGACCCGTGTGGAGCTTATGCAAGCCATCAGAGAGCCACAAGCGTAGCATACTCATACCATCACCTCAGCGCTGCTGTTCTTCAGTACAGCATCTGAAGTGGCATTAGTATTCAAGTATACAGCTGGAAGACTGTCTGCAACATTTCTGAACTTGTTAATGAAAACTTCTTGTTTATTGATTAAATGTCAGGATTGATGTTTGTTTGGTTCACATACTTGTGTGAACATTCTAGTTTTTGTTTTGATAGCAATTTATAACCTTTGCCTTCACACCTTTTATTTACCAGGCATGTCTTTTGTTCTGTTCACAGGATTACCTACAGCACTTAATCTTCACTTCAATAGAGGTTAACAGAAAGAAGCTACTACCTACAAGTATTTAAAATGAAAATTAAATTCAGTAAGTGGAACTGGTATTAAAAGAATGCAAGTTACAGCCTTGCTGTAAGATGCAAATAAGTATCTTGTTTATTCTCAAACCTTCATTGTAAATTAGCTATTGTTTATAGGCAGTGTTTTCCAAAAGACAACCTGAAGAAACAAAGCCCAAAGACAGAAAATATTGTTCAACAGAGTTTTAGAATATGGAGTAAAAGTCAGTAGACAGCAGGAAGCAACCAACAGCTGATGATATACCTTCCTCAGATTGCTGTATTCAATTAAGGCTGTAGTTTACATTTCACTGGAGTTGTAGGTCTTGTATAAAAGCAGTTTGAGATCATAGCAACTGCCTGACCACACTTTTGTTCCAACTGTCATTTTTATGACTAACACAAGACTGATCAAAAGCAGCCAGCTAACTAGATTCCTTCTTTACATGAACATCCAAGACATCTTTAATCTCTCAACAGAAGTTGTGTAGTATTTATAAAAAAGTGATGGTTGCTTTCTCAAACCACCTGTACTTGGCTTTAAAATAAAAAAAATATGTCTGATTAAAAGCATTGATAGAAACCAGAAACATTATAGCTGAAAGTAAAACATGCTTCACTAAGACTCTCAAAACTAAGGTGACTCAGGCTTCAAATGATCACAATGACACAGCATTAACTCTGTCTCATGTCTTTTTTACTGTTGGAGAGTGGGGGAAGAAAAGTCCACAGTTAGCAAGATAAGTTTGGTTAACATTGTTAATAATAACAAAGGTACTTTTGCTCAAGATAATACTAAGTAGCACTTGCTCCTGCCTGTCATCGTACCAGGTAAGGGGGAGAAGAGCCAGTGGAGTTTCATATGCCTTCTGCATACCTCAAGCACGCTACCTATGTTTCCTAAGAGAAGCATTAACTGCCAGGTGAACTTAACTCAGTGGCACCAAGAATTTTCAGTTATACTCAGAAGCTGAATTAGGCCAAGTATGCTGGGCAAGCTCAAGAAACATGGGTTAGATGGACCGTAAATGGATGGATTGAAAACTGGCTAAAAGACAGAGCCCAGAGGGTTGCGGTCAGTGGCAGTGTCTAGTTGGAGGTCTGTAAGAAGTGGTGTTCCTCAGGGGTCAGCCCTGGGTCCAGCCCTGTTCAATCAACCACTTGGATGAAGGGATAGAGTGCACCCTCAGTTTGTGGATGAGGAAACTGGGAGGGGTGGCTGACACACCGTAAGGCTGTGCTGCCATCCAGCAAGACTGGACAGGCTGGAGAGCTGGGTAGAGAGCAATATTATGAAATTCAACACAGGCCAAGTGCAAGGTCCTGCACCTAGAGAGGAATAACCCAGCACCAGTACAGGTTAGGGACTGAGCTTCTGGGAAGCAGCTCTGTAGAGAAAGACCTGGGAGTCCTGGTGGACAAGAGGTTATCCATGAGCCAGCCGTGTGCACCCATGGCCAAGAAAGCCAATGGCATCCTGGGGTGTGTCAAGAATAGTGTGGCCAGCAGGTCAGGGAGGTTATTCTCCCCCTCTACCCTGCACTAGCCAGACCTCATCTGAAATACTGTGTGTGCTTCTGGGCTCCCTGCTTCAGGGACAGGGAGCTACAAAAGGACAGAGAGGGTGCAAAAAAGGGCTATGAAGATGATTAGGGAACTGAACATCTCTCTTATGAAGAGAGGCTGAGGGACTTGGGTCTTTTTAGCCCAGAGAAGACAATACTGAAGGGAGAATCTTATCAATGCTTACTGATAAATACTTGAGGGGTGGGTGTCAGGAGGATCAGAACAGTCTTTTTTCAGTGGTGCCAAGTGCCAGGACAAGAGCCAATGGGCATAAGCCTGAATATAGGAAGTTCCACCTAAACATGAGGAACTTCTTCACTGTGTGGGTGGCAGAGCACTGGGACAGGCTGCCCAGAGAAGCTGTGGAGTCTCCATCTCTGGAGACATTCAAAACCCACCTGGATGCTGTCCAGCGTAACCTGCTCTAGATGATCCTGCTCTGACAGGGAGCTCAACTAGATGATCTCCAGAGGTCCCTTCCAACCCCTGCTGTTCTCTGATTCTGTCAAGAACACGCATGTCTCAAGCATAGGATTCACTGTACATGTAAGTGAATCCTTAAGATCCAAAACAATCTTGAAAGAGCAAGATAATTATCACACTGATAGATGGATTTAAGTAAATCAGTTATAAAAACAGTGACTAGGTAGGTTGTAGACACTATAATCAGGAAAAATATCTTGAAGTCATTCACAAATGTAACCTGAGGAGTGACTAAGAGCTAAAATGTCTTTAAAAATACACTAGACAAGAAAAAAGGACAATCTTGTGAACTTGGTTTGAATACCAGTCATATTTCTGTAACTACTGTAACCCTCTGAACAACATCCTTGATTGGCTAGCTAATTAGCACGAAGTCCTCAAGACATTCGCATCCATAAAATATTCATGACTTCCAAGAGCAGAGTTCAGAGAGGGGTGTTTTTATTGGTTTTTCCTGTAAAGAAAGGCTGGCATCAGTATTTTACTGAAAATTTGATATAGTTCTGGAGCATTCAAAACATGAAGATCAAAAGAAGACAAAAGGTAACAGCAGAATTTAATTCTTCTAGCATAATTTCTTTATGCTGTAACTTACATAACCTACTGTTCAGCTGTTTTCACAGAATCACAAGGTTGGAAAAGCCCTTTAAGATCATCAAATCCAACCAATCCCATCCTAAGCTAAACCATATCCCTAAGTACCTCATCTACCCTTTTTTTGAACACATCCAGGGATGGTGACTCAACCACCTCCCTGGGCAGCCTGTTCCAGGCCCTGACAACTCTTTCAGTAAAAAATTGTTTTCTAAAGTCTAATCTAAACCTGCCCTGGCACAGCTTCTTGCCATTTCCCCTCATCTTATCTCCTGTCACCCGGCTGAAGAGACCATCACCCACCTCTCCACAACCTCCCTTCAGGTAGTTGTAGGTGGTGATAAGGTCTCCCCTCAGCCTCCTCTTCTCCAAGCTAAACAGCCCCAGCTCCCTCAGCTGCTCCTCTTAGGATTTGCCCTCCAGCCCCTTCACCAGCCTGGTTGCCCTTCTCTGGACTCCCTCAAGGATCTCAATGTCCTTCTTATGGTGAAGAGCCCAGAACTGGACACAGTACTCGAGATGCAGCCTCACCAATGCCGAGTACAGGGGCACAATCACTTCCCTAGACCTACGGGCCACACTGTGTCTGATAGAAGCCAAGACGCCATTGTCCTTCTTGGCTGCCTGGGCACACTGCTGGCTCATATTCAGCCTGCAGTCACCCCAACACCCCCAGGTCCTTCTCTGTCTGACAGCTCTCCAGCCAGTCTCCCCCAAGCCTGTAGCACTGCATGGGGTTATGTCCCATGTGCAGCACTCTACACTTGGCCTTGTAAACCTCATCCCCTTAGTCTCAGCCCATCGGTCCAGTCTGTTCAGAAGAGCCTCCCCACCCCCAGGCAGATCAACACTTTCTCCTAGTTTAGTGTCATCTGCAGACTTAATGAGGGAGCATTCAATCCCTTCATCAAGGTCATTGATAAAAGATGTTGAACAAAACTGGACCCAGGACTGAGCCCTGGGGGACACCACTCGTCACTGGCCTCCAGCTGGATTTTGTTCCATTTACCACCACCCTTTGGG
This sequence comes from Zapornia atra, assembly GCA_013400835.1. NCBI lineage: Eukaryota > Metazoa > Chordata > Aves > Gruiformes > Rallidae > Zapornia > Zapornia atra. The sequence goes on from VZTU01006845.1 coordinate 37,216, forward strand.
CCCGGCCATCCAGCCAGTGTTTAACCCAGCAGAAGGTCCACCTGTCCAGGCCAGTGGCAGCCACGGAATGCTGTGAGAAACCGTGTCAGCGGCTTTCCAAAGTCCAGGTAGACCACATGCACAGCCTTCCCCTTGTCCATTAAGCAGGTCACCTTGTCATAGAAGGCGATCAGGTTAGTCTGACAGGATCTACCTTTTGTAAACCCATGTTAACTAGGCCTGATCCCCTGGCCATCACGCATGTGCTGCATGACAGCTCCCAAGATCTCTCCATGATCTTCCCCGGAACTGAGGTCAGACTGACAGGCCTGTAGTTCCCTGGATCCTCCTTCTGGCCCTTCTTATGTACTATATACATTATCTCAAGCTTGCTGATAGTGTAATAAAGACATTAAACTTCTATAATTCTTTTCTTGTTTTCTTGCAAGAAAAAGGATACGCAGAGAGGAGAATAAGCAAACCAACCCTGGTGAACACATGCAAAAGCCAAGTGACTTCCCTTTTCGGCAGATTATTCAAATGTAGCAGATCTGTTAACCACACAAAAGCCACAAGTCTTAATCCTTTTATGACAGAGGGGTATCAAAGGAAAAATTTCTGACTTCAAGTAAATTCTGTGCTGCATCAAAATCTGTAATACCTTTTAGGACACATCTGATCTGCCTTATGACTTAAGAGAAAGTTCCAACAAAATTCAGCAGCAGCATTGACATAGGAACTCCATACAGGATGAGATTCAGTGATCCCAGTTCCACCCTCCCCCTCTCCGCTCACATCCAACCAGAACATACTGCATACCTGCAGATGGGAGAAGTGGCTGGGCTGGCAGAAGCCTCAGATCTGAGCTTTTCATTGTTTATTCAAGTTGGACAAATTCTGTGAGCTTATGATCAGAAACACAATTGCCTGACATATTGCACAAACCTGTTAGAAAGCCTGAAGGCAAAGCTAAAGCATTTTAAGGATTTACTGTACATACAAGAGTACTACTTAGCTAGATTTAAAAGTTGGGGTTTTCTTTGGTTGGGTTTTTACTACAAGCCACTTCCTACACTCTGAAGCACACAGATGGTCAACAGTCCCTTTCATGGAACAAATGCACACCCCTGCACCCCTGGCTGGAAGGTCTCAGGGCACCCCAAGGAACCATGAATAGATTTTTTTACTCACACCCCACCCTGTAGGCTAACTGCTTGTGCCTTCTATTTCAAATGAAGAAGCTCAATGTAAACAGCTCACTTTGTTCTTGGAGTCTTGGTGGTCATCTGAGTTATTTGGCAGTAGGTTTAAGCTAATTTTGTAGCACTCAGTTTTTTGTATTTAACGACTGTGGTCTCTGCAGCTTTCAGATAGATGGTGCAGAACAACACTGTTGTCTAAAAACTGCCCTTTCACTTTTGGGGAGAACATGTGGGGAGGAGGGGGAGAACTGATTTAAGTAAAGCATGGGGGGAGGAGGCCTCTTTAGCACCAACTCCTCAAACAAAACCAAAAAGAACCTATCTGGGAAGTTAGCATTGATGAAGTTCACTTCCTAAAACAGTCCTCTCAGTTCATACTTCTGGTATGAGTTGGGATTGTGCTGTAGCCTTACTCTGTTCAGACTGGGCCCCGTTCTGAGAGGGGAAGAGAATTCATTATGAAATTCATGAAAGATAAAATGAATACATTAGAAGGAAATCAAGAGGATGGTTTAAGACTTCTTCCACGTCAGTGAAATCACCACAGTGCAGAGTTCAGTGCTCACTGGAAGTGCTGACTTGCCGCAAGTCATAATTTGACAGACTTAGTGTGGTAACACCACCCATTTTACCACCTGAAATGTTAGTCTGCACAATGCTCCAGGACATGTATTTTAGGGCAAACAAAAGCTGTCAAGTGGTATGAGACTTCTACACAAGCATGCAATTGCTTTCTTTGAAGTAAGTTACATCCTCAGGCTCTTTAAGGTTTAACACAATGACTTCCCAGACAAAGAACCTTAAAGATAAAATTTTACATGTTTAAACACTGCAACTAATGCAGACATCTGGAATAGAATTTAAAAGCTCTAAAAAATGACTAAATAAAACACAGGCTGGTCATATGAAAGCACAACACATTCTCTATTATTTCTCTACATTGTCAGAACTACGTATTGTTTGGCCTGAAAAAATCCCAGCCACACCTTGAGGTTTGGTTCTCTTGTTAAAGACTTCCTCTGCAAAGAGCAAAGTCTCTGTAAACTGAACAGGCTCCAAATAACACCTTTCAACTACATGTCTTATTAACCAAAATAAGTATTTATAACATGACTTTTCAATCAGTGTAATTGTTAGAGGTAAAATACATTCATCTCTTATTCCTTATAGTGCTGGTTCTTCAGGGTAAAGCAAACAAAAAAGTTACTGATGTAAGTGACAAAAAGACAAAGCACAGAACAGGGGTACTAGAAGAATAGAAACACCAGTCCTGTTTTCAGCCTGGGAAATGCCCTTTTTTGAGTACCTTTTAGAAGTTATTCCAAGGTGCCCTTTCACCTTAAATCCATATCATTCTGTTAGTTGAATGCAGCAACCTGTCAACCCTTGGAGGTGCTGAAGCAGGTGTCTGTTCACAGTGGCAGTGGACATTGTGCATTACCCAAAGTTACCTCTCAGACACAGAAAGGGGTTGGAACTAGATGATCTTTAAGGTCCCCTCCAACCCAAACTATCCCAAGATTCTACAAATCCAGCAAGAATCATAGCAGAGTACCCAGACATCTTAGGTTAGTTGCACCCCACCACTCTCTCAGGGGCATTCCACATAGTTAAGTGAGCAATGTCACAACAGCATCTCTGCTGAAGTAAGCAAGAAAAGGGGGTAGATACTTTCAAGAATCAACTTCTGGTTTCTTAACATTTGAATACGTTATTCAATGCCAATAAACTAGCAAAGCTTATAAAAATGTAAGCATATACTTCTATGGTACCATACCAGCACTTCTCTTCCACAACAGCATGAGCAGTTACCCCTACCTTCTTAGACAATATTAATATCTGGACTCCTCACTCCCCACCAGCCCTCCTGTGCTCTCATCACCATCCAGTCCCACCTACA
>VZTU01006845.1:48822-70410 GCA_013400835.1 Zapornia atra
CGGGCGGGGAGGGACCAGGCGCCACGCGTCACCGCACCGCGGGGCGGGAGGCGCCGCCGCCGAAACCACCCTTCTCCTCCCGCCGGGCTGGGGCGCCAGCAGCGCCGGGTGGGCATGCGCCGAGCGCCGCCGGCGGGTAGGAGGACGCCGCTACTGCTGTCCCGGGCCCCGTCGCCCAAGATGGAGGCGGCGCGGCGGCCACTGCGCTGCTGGCGGGGACGGGCCTAGCGCAGGTACGGGCGGGATGGGCCTGGTCCCCGGGGGACCCGCCCGGCGAGGCGTCCCTCCCTGGTGTTCCCCGGCGGGCCGCCCTCTCTGGCTGCCACGGTCCGTGGCGCCGGAGAGGCCGAGGTAGTTCCTGACAGGAGGCAGGACAGGGACCGCCTAGGGCTCAGCTAAAGGCGTCCCTCGGGATCTAGGGCAGGCGGTTGAATTCACCTGGCAACTTGAATCTCTGTTTCAGTAATGGCTTCCACTAAAGTAAGAGCCGTCCTGTGTCACTACAGCTTTGAGAAGATGGGAAAAGAAAAGAGGTCTTAATCGTCAGTCAGAGGCCTCGTTCTCCGGGTTAACAGCAGCCTAGTAACTTGCCCTGATTCACTGACCATTGATAAGCTGTTAAGGCTCACTGGAGGAGACTAATCACACTGCATACCTGGCAGCCTCTGTCTTAACATGGATTTCAGACCTTCAAGACTCCCATAAGTAAATACATCAAACAAATGATTTTGCTGACCCTCAGAGAGTGTCACACCTTTGTCATGTCCCAAAGCCTTTACTACTTTCACAACACTATTGTGAGGAAATGTGGCTCAACTGCAAGTGGACAAAGCCACTTGGAGACCTGGTGCCTCAGCAGAAGGACACAAAACTGTGCCATGGTGGAGGTGAGAATGAACCTGGTCTGCCAGCCCCAGTCTGCCATGCCAGCTTCACCAAACTGCACAGGGCTGGGTTTTTTAAAAGTCATTCCAATAATAACAATTATTTCCAGACACTAAAATACATAGTTATCCAATTCATTGAGACCCACCAAAAGATATACTTGTTTTGGAAAGTAATTGTTAATCTCAGGGCACGTTCATCTTCTTTGTTAAAAAGGTGTGTTAGTACAGTTTGGATTTTTTCAAAGCAAAGCTGAGTTTCTTTAGTTTTATAGCAGAGAGAATTAGAAGTTATGAACAGATACACTGCTGTCAACTCTTCAGAAATGAGACTGAGGTTCCACACCATGGTGGGATGGAGTTTGTTTATTCTTTTCATCTGTTGTCACCCTCTCTTTTGCAAGCCATTTTAAATGAGGAGGAAGCGAACTGACAAACATGCAGCTTCATTGCAGTGTCTCATCTTGACTGATAACATTATGATGTTATGGATGAAGTCAGTAAAAGCAGGCACATCGATGAGAAAGTTAGAGGACACCTCATGTACATTTGCAGCAAACCCTGCATTGGGGACCAAAAATAGAGTGGTTTACACTGCTCTTTTCTCCAGTATGTTCTGTATCGCACCCTTCATTGGCAATTCACCTGATCATTTGGGTTCTTAATTCCAGAATGCAAATGCAGGAGGAAGAATCAGAGTATATAAAAAACTCCAACAAACCGAACCAAAGTATAGACAGATAGGAAGAGAGATTTGGGCAGAGCTTCAACACAGCACAATAAATGTGAATCATTAACAGGCAAAGAAAGGAGGAAGGGTTAGAGGGAAGGACAAAGGTTATGGTGTTATATGCAGAGGAGCAATCTAGAAAAGTTGTATTCTTCGTGAAGGTAGATTTCTTTAAACCACATTTTTGGAAGGGATTTAAACTAGAAAAAGGACTTGACTAGTTTGAAGGTGTTAAGTGCAGCCAAAATGTGATCCATAAGGGAAAAGGCAGTAAGTCAATACTAGTTCTGTGTAGAACTGTGTATGTTATCTATGTTCTTAGACATCTCCTGATGGTAGTATCTCAGGATAGCCCAGCAATACACGAGTAACTGCCACATCAGCTACTGCCACCTCATCAACATTCGTCGTCCCAGAAGAGGGGTTTTTTTGGTAGGTAGGGGATGTTTTTAATGTTCTTACCGGCAGTAAGAAAACAGATGGACTGTTTAAGAGGGGAGGACAGTCACGTAGGACAGGAAAAAGAACTTCAATTTGATGTGTAGTTAATTGGGGGCACTGTCAGCTATTTTAAAAACGTATGGAGGGAGGATTTCCTGTTCATGTGAAGGAAGAAACACTTGAAAATAGACACACAAACTTCATCCTCTCAAATCTACCGGAGAAAAAAAAAGGAGTGGCACACTGTTCAGACGAGTCTGAGCCTGAACTGTGTTGTCACTGTACACAAAATGAGAAGAAAATTGATGAATGCTTTATACAGTGTTTCCACTACCACCGGTGATACTAACACAGAACTAGAAAACTGATGCTACAGTTTCTGTAGCTTCTGGAGAGGCACAATGTAAAAAAAGCTAACGGAATTTCTTTCTGCCTCATTAACATTTCTCCACACTCAGTTTTAATACTTGGGATTCCTAACCTTGTATGGCTCCATACTCACATTTCATAGATTACTAGAGTAACAATTCATGTTTTGTTCTCCAAAGATAAAAATGCAGCAGAACACAAGATCCATGTCCAGCCTTGAGTTCCCCTTACCTCCAACTACAAGGCACTTCAACCACATATCCTTTGTTTTTTCCTCCACATTTTCTTTTCAGCACACTTCACAGTTGGATGTAGACAAAATCAGGTGTTATTCCTATGACGCAGATAAGCCGGAGCAGGAAAGACACCCTTCCCCACCTCGTCTTCTGGGGTGCAAAAAATACTCACTGGTGAGGCAACCCAGTGGTCAGCAGCTTCAAATTCCCTTGGACAGATGTCTGAAGCCTGTGTAGCCTCATGACCTTCCCTGCTAATCCCAAGTATTTCCTTCTCTTTATGTCTTCCTACAGGCTTCCCCTTCTCTCCTCTGGTTCTCCCATTTCCTCTCCCTCTCCGATGCACCCTCTATCACCCGGAGTCAGCAGCAGTGTTGGATTCTGCTCCTGCAGGTGAGAGAATGAGATTATTTCCTCCTCCATCTCCTCTTCCCCCACTGCTGCCAACTCCTGCAGCAGCAATCAGTGTTTTCTCTTAAAACCTCAGGTGCAGGAATTACGTGATTACACAGGAATTTCATCTTCCATTGAGAATAAAATGCCATTAGGTACTGAAAACTTGGTGCCACAATAATAATACATTATTTGTATTTACATCTACCTTTTGGATGTAAGGATTGCTTCATTTTCCAAATGTTTGAACTTGACAGTATGGTCCCTCTCCTGGCTCCTCTTACAGGCAGCGGCACTCGGTGCCAAGTATAACTTAACAATCTGTAGCTGTCCAGTTGGAGTGCCCAGCCGTTGCAGTGGGAGGAAAGAATCAGTCCAAATAGCAGTTTTGCCAAAGCTGCTAGGGGCAGGAACACCTGTGCACAGAACATAGGTATGAGAAAAGGAAAATGAAGGCTGTGACAGCTCTGGATCCCTCGTGCCCACAATGCTGTAGAAATGTGAGAACTCCAATAATTCCTCTCTTTAGTAAAACAACTTGTATAAATAGAACCTTGGGAAGTAATATCAGTTGATTCCCTGATTTTCAAGACCTTTTTCACTGCTGCATACTTTGGTGCTGTCACTGTTCCTGTCCAGTTGACAGAAATACTGATAACCAGCCTGATGAATGATTCATGATTATTAAAAGCCCAGAGGTGGAGAGAGGAAAGATATCTCTGCCTTAATACACACAGAGCAGTCACCTCTCACCTATATTTACTGAGTCTGTTGCTCAGTTGTTACTGGGGCAGAAATAAAGTCCCAACTTTCTAGTATGGATTAGGCTGGTGTCAGAAGAAAAGTGAGTTGAAGTGTAATTTCTACAGAGAGTAGTTACAGCATAAATCTCATTCTCATGCTAAGTTGTTTACACAAAGTTAATGCAAACGGCAGCTCAAAGTACTATATAAAGATACCGCAAGTAAGAAAAATTAAATTCAGGTTGTTTTACAAAATCACAGGTAGAATGAAAGAGTGAGAGAATTCAGTCTTGGTTTAGGAGTATGCATCAATATACCGTAAGCTCATTTCAGTCCAATGCTAAAATGTTTTCACCTCCAAAAAATCTAAACTGAATGGGCAGAGACTAAAAGAAAATGATTGAACTAAATATCTGAAGACTATTGAAGCGAATATTCAAATATCAGCATTACTCCAGAGTGTAGCTACCTGCACGCCTACTCCACATGTACTTAAAGCACAGGAAAGAATTTGAGGACAGCGGCGTTGATGTCATTTATTTAGATGTAAAGGTAAAGGAAACTCAAAGGTTTAAAGCATCTGCAACAAGATAGAGACTTCCTACTGATAGGAAACGAGTCCAAGTCTCCAGCCCAGGTTAGAAATTACTTGGGCTCATTATGTGATAGTTACTTATTTTTGTATTTATAACACCCATTCTAGTTCCTGGTATCCATGTGTCATGGATCATCACTAAGACATGAAGGATCAGCTAAAGGCTGAGGGTGATGTTACAGATAACTGGATAGGAGCAGAGGCATGTGGTTTCCCTCTGCTCTGCAGATAAACGGGAGGCAGTGGCTGGGTCCCACAACAGCAGTGATTACACCAGATCGACTTTAAAATACAACAGTCCAAACACTAAAGCAGGATGAAATGGTCTGTGTACCATGCAAAGAGGATAAAGATGTGCATATTTTGTGCTGTTACCAGTGGTTACCAAACAGGGAGGTTCTTTTATATTAACTCTTTCAGAATTAATACTCTGTTGTTTTTTGTTGCATTTGCAAGGGGGTTTTGTTCCCAGGTGTTTATTCTCAGCCCTGTAGTTCTTGTGTAAGTAGTCTTCAAATCTGGTCCTAGCTCTATGCATTGATTAAGAGTGTTTTCAGACTTCTTGGCTTGCTCTTGTCAGTCATGTGCCAGCTTTCCAAACACCCTCATGTTCTTCTCATGATTTTTAGGCACAGTGTCCCCTGACAAGCCCCAAATTTTCTGAGCTTCTCCTCACTGGTAGGGCATTTTGTTGAGAGTGAAGACTCACAGTCATCAAGAGGAAGATTTCCAGCTAACCCCTGGAGAAGCACTTTCCACTTGTCAATGTCTTTCATCACCCTCCCAGCTCAGAGAGGTGATGGTGATCTCTCCGTTGCCATCCAAGAGCAGGGAAAAGGAGAGTGGTCTCTTGAGATTGCACTCCAGTGCCACCTGAGGTGCCTGAGTGCGTGCCTGCATTTTCTGTTTCATTGAACATATTGCCTGACACATTTTTGGGATGAGAGAACCACAAGCCAAAGCAGAGGCCTTTCCCACTAGGGCAAAAGGGGCAGGACTCTAAGACAGGCCAAACCCTAGCAAACGCTTTCACTGCTTTCAAAACAAGTGACAAGACATTTGAAAAAAGAATTTCACCCATTTAAAATAAATCCTGTTTACATTGCTTGCATGAAGAGAGTTGCTAATGAGCAGGAAGTAGCACTACTCACTTCCCTTTGCATTTGAATTTTCTGTAACACATCCATTCTGCACTTAGAAGTTGACAAACCTTTTAAAAAAGAACTTTCCCTCCTCACCCCCCAAAAAAACCCAAACCCCAGATATGAGGGGCTGGTGGTAGTGACCAGCATGGAATAATTACCCCTATTACATGGTCAATTTAGCATTTGTTTTCTGTCTTCTCCACTGCCTGGAAGTGTGGGGCAGGGACCCATCATGACATCTGGGAGGCTGCTGCAGTCCTGCAGCTGTGCTGGACACCCACAGGAGCTGGAGGGAGGAGAGGTGGCTGCCCAAGTGTCACCCCTCATGGTAAAGAAATGCCTAAAGCAGCATGTACTTAAGGTTACCGCCTTCCAGATTGTCCTTTATTCAAGACATCTCAGTATTTTTCTAGTTCTGGAGCAGGGCTTTGGGCTTAGGTTTACTCTGAGAAGCCAAAACAATGTTCACCATTTCCTGTCACAGAAGCAGGGTTTAAATGAGCAATTCTAGTAATATCTAGGGACTCTGTTTCTGAGACCGTGCCACGTGAACACAATCATAAGTATCACCACTGTCAGTGACTTCCATTTAATTCTCAGAGAAAGTTTGCTTTTAAATCCCTGTCTTAGTTTAACCCTGGCTGGTAACTAAGCACCACGCAGCCGCCTGCTCACTTTCCCCCAGCAGGATGGGGGGAAGAGAATTGGAAGGATGAAAGTGAGAAAAGCTGTGTATTGAGGTAAGTACAGTTTAATAATGAAAAAAAAATAGTAATAATAATAATAACATTATGATGATGATTATGATGATAATGGTGATGATGATGATGGTGGAAAGGAAAATAACAGAGCAAAATAAAACCCCAGAAAGACAAGTGATGCAAATGAAAACAACTGTTCACCATCAATCAACTGATGCCCAGCCAGTCTCCAAACAGCAGCCCCTCAGCCAACCTCCCCCCTAGATTTGTAGCTGATCATGATGTCATACAGTATAGAATATCTCTTTGGTCAGTGGGAGTCAGCTGTCCCAGCTGTGTCGCTTTCCAACTCCTTGTGCACCCCCAGCCTACTCACTGGTGGGATGGGGTGAGGAACAGACAAGCCCTTGGCTCTGTGTGAGCCCTGCTCAGCAGGAACAGACACATCCGTGTGTCGTCAGCACTGCTTTCAGCACAAATCCAAACCACAGCTCCATAGTTGCTACTGTGAAGAAAATTAACTCTACCCCAGCCCAAACCAGCACAATACCACTCCAGATTTGACACGGCCAATGATAGATGGCATGCAATTAGTTCTACTATTTGCTTTGATGATATGCTAAATTATTTCTTACAACAGACCATTTATTATCCAAAGCTAATGGTTATACTCTCGCATTTAACGAGTCTAATATATCGTAAACTGTGGCAAACTGATAAGTTTCAAATGGAGATATTAAAGTCTAGAAAAACCTCTTCCATGAATGAGTTTCATCTAATAAATCGTTGTCAATGCCCGAGTCATCACTTTCACAAAGAAACCTCAAACTGTAAGAATCATGTATGTATTTCTCATCATTAACATACTCAGAAATATCTTAATTATGCTGCTTACTAGTGATTTACAGCCACATAATGAATATAAAATCTGAAATAAAAAGTCTGAATTTGAATGTTCTTACGGAATTTTTAATATAACATCTCTTCTAATTGTTATCAAGATGACTACAATTTTTCCCTTGAAATTTATCGTGAGCTTATCAAGGTAATTGCAAATTAATGAGGCGAGTGTATTCTCTGAGAATACAAATATTTGATCTTTTGAATACTTAGCACTTATACTGCAATGTTGCTTGCCATGGAGAGAACTTAACTGCTCGGCACTCTGAATTTCCATCACCACCCCCTTTCCTTCAGTATGTGCCTTCTTCATGTGGACCTAATCCAGCCAAGGCATGTAAACACCTTAGAAAATGAAAAGTTGAAAACAAGTAGCAGCAGAGCACCTGATCCCAGATTTTGGCCTGAGAACATAAGTGCTTAGACTTAAGGAAAAATTACTTGCCCAAATTTTACCATTTCTGCAAGGTATTAAAGGTACCTTGTAAATGTCAGGTTCTGATATTTCAAAGCCTGCTGAAATTCCACGGTGGCAAAACTAGGGCACATATGAAGTACCAGATCTTCAAGACTGCAGAAAGTCTTCCTGTGGAATTAATCACTACAGTGGAATAAGTGTTGAGTTTTTTAAGGTGCCACACTACACTAACAACATCAAGTCTTTAAAAAAAGAAGGAGCAACACTAAATTGTTGCAGGGACTTCAAGCTCAACTGTAAGCCTTGTAAGTATCCCACGTTGATTTGTTTTATTCCAGGTTTCAAAATAGTGCAGGCTGGTGGGTTGACCCTGGCTGGAGGCCAGGTGCCCACCAAAACTGCTCTGTCACTGCCCATCCTCAGCTGGACAGGGGAGAGAAACTATAACAAAAGGCTCGTGGGTTGAGACAAAGAAAGGGAGATTGGGCAAAACAGACTCACAGGTAATTCCACTTGCAGGACCACAGCGAAGATGCTGCTGCGTTTGCTACCCTTAAAATCTCTGTCTTGTTATCATCTCTTAAGCTGTCTGGTTTCAAAATTCTGGTCAGAAAAATATTCAGATGACATGCTGTCTCCTTCCAACCTTTTGGCTTGGATAACATTTCCTCGAAGTTCTTTATCTCAATAAAAGTGCCCTCAGCTCACTCTGGCTGGGCTGGGGCTGCCTGAAACAGCAAGCTCCCTTCTCCACCACAAAACTCTGCACTATGTATCCGTCACCCCTGCATTTTTCATACTCGTAAAAATTTCTGGCAGGTGATACATGACTTCCAAACTTCAGTTTTCCAACAGAAATACCAGAAAGCAGCAAACAGCTGCTTTTTTTCCCAGTTTGCAGGAAGGCTACAGGTACCGATAGTCGTCTGTCGTTGCAGTTGTCTGTCATTCCCCTTGGCTCTGGTGGGATGCAGCTCTGTGATTTCAGCACTCCAAAGTCTCTGCATTTCTCCAGGATGCTCCTGTCTTTTTCTAGGGAGTCATGTTGAAAGTCCCACCTGCAGCAGATCTTGTCTTAAGCTTTTTCTAGAAATTTCTAGATTTATCTAGAAACTAGTGCTCTCCCTTTGGTGGGAGGGGACTGGATAAAACTCACTTTCTGCTCATCACTTCTGTCTGCAGCCGGGAGGCTGCTTGCACCAAGGGGGGTGTCAGCAGGAGCTTGGCGATCATCTGCTCTGTTCAGCCAGACAGCAATGGCTTGGAGCAGCTGCGGCACACACCGCCTCCTCCCCAGCCAGCCCTTGGCAGGCTCCCTTGGGCAAGGGGTGCTAGGGGATATGGGAAGAACCTGAGGCTGTGGAGAAGGAGATAGGGACGTGATAAGCTGGGCTGGGGTTGCTGTGGTATGAAAAGTAGGGCAGAGATCATGGGAAGAAGCCGTGGTTACTGCTACTGCCCGCGGAGCAAATTGCCTCTTGCTGCCACGGCTTAGATGAGCTTCTGTGGGACGGTGACACTACAAAGCCGTGGGGCCCATGCAACGTTTCCATTCACCAGAGTCCCATATGGGAGATTTAAATCACATGTTCATCCTTAATGAACCAATGAGTGAAGTATAAAATAAAGGTAATAATGAAGTGCTGCAGTGAAATCCCTGAGGGCACTGATGAGAAAGCAGGCAGCCCTGCTTCCCGCACGATGCGTGCTCATTTCTTCCGATGGAGATCCGAAGCTGTCGCTGCGGCTGTTTGCTTTAGCACGAGAAGCCAGCTGCACGATACCATTAGCATTCCTCATCAGCCATGGCTCATGTCTGTCTGTGCACAATGTTGGAAAACCAGGTCATTCTCCTGGCTCATCCTTCGCTGATAACTCCTCTTTTCTTCCACTGCCAGGAAGCTGAGGGTGGCATCATTAGTTTTCACTAATATTCAGCTCTACATGTGACTGCTTTTGACACAAGTCAAAATTAAAGTTCTCACGTAGTTTTCATGCCCTAATACGAGAGAAGCTTGAGACAAATACAAGAGATACCCATTTTCCTTGTGTTCTAATGGCTCAGATGATATTTTTTGAAGAATGCTAATGACAAGAGAGGCTGAGGGAGCTGGGCTTGGTTCAGCTGAGAGGAGACAGAGAAGGCTGCGGGGGTACCTCATTGCAGCCTTCCAGTAACTGAAGACAGCATACAAACAGGAGGGGAATCAACTTTTTAAATTAGTAGATAATGGCAGGACAAGGGGGAATGGACTGAAGCTAAAGGAGGGAAGGGTTAGATTAGATGTTAGGGGAAAGTTTTTTACAGAGAGAGTGGTGAGGTGCTTCAACAGGCTGCCCAGAGAGGTGGTGGATGCCCCATCCCTGGAGGTGTTCAAGGCCAGGTTGAATAGGGCCCTGGGCACCTTGTGTAGATCCAGGCCTGAAGGTTGGTGGCCCTGCCTGTGGGGTCCCTTCCAACCCATGCCATTCTATGATTCTATGGCAAGTTAAGCTTCCAGTACTTTCAGAACAGAGAATAAATGAGTGAAATTCCAATGAAAACACGAAGTTCTATACCTAGCCATGCCAGGTAAGAGCCGGTGCTGCTGGGCTGTCATAGCAAGTGATCTGAAATCATGCCCTTCAGCAGAAAACCTGACCGAAGTTGTACTGAACTGCTTGGGGTTTGCAGGCAGAGCAGAGCCCTGATATTCCAAAGAAGCTGTGGGGGAGAAAATAAAAAAAACGCCAACCCAAACCCCAAATCTGAAGTTCAGGTTTTTCATAAAAAGACAGTGGAAATGACGGCTTTGAATACATTTTGAGAGGACTGTATGGAGAGTGAGTGGTACAGAGAGATAAAGCAGCAAACTTTACTAAAGGTCAAGTGATTTTGTGCTGTGGGTACATAAATGCCCATGAATAATTATCTGGCTGATACAGTGGACCTTTTATATTGGCAGGGTAACTGTATCAGTAATTAAAGCTGCATTACTGTGGTTGAGTGAAAAATGCTCTGAAAGTGTCACTGTGTCGGCAGCAACTCAGCTGGGAGAGGAGGAACTACAAGCTGCAGGGACTCCTTGCCAGGAACAAGCTTAGAATTTGACATGCTGGAACACTATTAAAAATAACACGATTTTAAAATTATGATAATAACCCCTCTGCAATACTAGTATCTACTACAATAATTGCAAAATCAACCAAATTATATGCAGTATTTCAGGAAATAAAATATGAAGCAGAGAATACATTAACAGTCATTCACATCCCCCTTATCACCTGGTAGGCTCCTTGGAAAGAAGCACACCAAGTTTCAAGGAACTACATTGTGTTTTCTATACCTTGGGAGGCTGGGAAAGGTCAGAGGGATCCTGAAATTACAGCTGGAATTGATGATACTGGAAACATTTAAATTCCTCTTCTGCAATGATTTAGGTTAAGAAGTCCCAAATATGGGATATAAGCTGTCCAAACATCTGCGAAGAAATATGGGTCTGTTCATTCAGTTAGGTGAAAGTGCCAGCTTGCTGGGGGGAAAATACCAACCAGAAAAGCTGGTTGATAGACTTAGTTGGGATACTTGTGCTTCTGAAGTGAAAAAAACACTTTCAAAAAAATGGATACTCGAGCATAGGTGATCCTAGCTGCCCAAACTCAACAAAGTAATTTTACAGAAGCTTCAAATACAATAATTTTGCCATCACCATTACTGAAATAGGACATGGCCCAAAGGCCACATCACAGTTAAACTTCTTGTAACAACTCCAGATGTAACAGAAGCCCAAGTTCAAGGTGTGTGATGCTAATTCAAGATACAGTTCAAGATATAATTTCAGCTTCATCTCTTGCAAGCCATCAAGTTACAAATAAACCATGGAGAAATAACTTTTTTTGATAAGTCAGATCACGTATTATCTGTTTCCTGAAGTGGTTAATTTAATAAAAGCTATTTCAGTGGTATCCACAACTAGTACCAATGTGATAATGAGTATCATCTCAATCTCCTATGTTGTATGAAAGCATTGCTTTGGTTCACAATGGGGCAATCACAATTGTGTACACAAAGAAGACCGATTTTGAGGACTTAATGGTTACAGGTGATGTGCACAGAATTAATTCAAAGAACCCCAGGATGGAAAACCTTCTTTAAATAGCTTCCAGATTCATACCTTGAATGTTAATTGTGCTTAAAATGTAATTTGCAGCAGAGAGCGTGTTACCGTGACCAGGCTTTTCTTATGCCTTCCAAGAAGGGAGATAAAGGAACTTCTGAGATTCTTTTCAGCCCAGATTCTCGCAGCCTACATTCTCTGGTGATATTTGGACTATGTAAATATGGGCAAAATAAGTGGTGGCCTCAGTTGTAATAAGGCTGCTGGGCTGTTAGGATGAAACCTAAACCTTACAGTTGCCTCCTCCCTTAAAACACCTTAAAAATGGTGCTTCCTTCATCGCCAGAGGTGTGGAGTATGTACCCTCTAGTTACATCGTGTACTGAAGTGGATCACAGTGTAGCATCACTTGGTGTAGTGGTTCGGTGGTGTAGGGCTAATGGTTGGACTTGATGATTTTGAAGGTCTTTTCCAACCTTGGTGATTCTGTGACTCTAAATCTATGTTTCTAACAAGCCCTGCTCTTGGAATAAACTCTGTAAATTAAAAAATACAAGCCACAAATGTTTCCTGTGTTTTAATATGCCTCTCCAAGGGGGAAAAAGGAGTGATTTCCACATTCACAACATATTACAGTAAATGCCCTTTTAAAAACAGTGTGTAAAATACTGTAATAGCTCTGGGTTTATTCCCTGTTCATGCCTTATGACTTTTTTTGCTGATGCAAGGACACTTCTTCCCACTGCTGGACCTTGGCCAGGTGCTGCTGCTGGCACTTTGGGGCTCATCCTGCAGACGGTTGGCATCCAGGCTCTAGCAGGCCATTGGCAAGTGACCAACACTTACAACTGAGCAGAGACTTCCAAGGCAGAATAAAGTGACAGGAACAGAGGAGGCCAATTGTAAAATCTGACCAGTTGTTGTAACACGCACTGGAAGACAGCTTGATTTTGCATATTAGCTTGGAACAGGTTTCCCAGGGAGGTGGTGGAATCACTGTCCTTTGGACTGTTTAAGGAGATGTTGGATGAGGTATCTAGGGATATGGTATAGTATGTAATACAGGTGGTAGGGGGATGGTTGGACTGCATGATCTTGGAGGTCTTTTCCAGCCTTAATGATTTCATGATTCTAGGATTCTTTGCTTGTCCTTCTCCAACTGATGATACTTCTACTGCATAGTAAATGAGCAACATTATTTGGTATTTTGTGTATATTATCAGTTAAAAAAATAAAAAAGGAGGCTAAGACCTATTCTTATTTCTTGCACCCAGTGATCTTAAAGCTTTTACTGATCTGTTGCACTAATATTCTTGTAGTCACATATCAGGAAGTGGGAAAAGTAGAAAGTACTCAAATTATACAATGA
Source organism: Zapornia atra (assembly GCA_013400835.1). Taxonomy (NCBI): domain Eukaryota; kingdom Metazoa; phylum Chordata; class Aves; order Gruiformes; family Rallidae; genus Zapornia; species Zapornia atra. The sequence continues at coordinate 61,844 of VZTU01006845.1, forward strand.
CACGTTATCCCGAGTTGGGAGGGACCCATGTGGACCATCGAGTCCAATGCCTGACTCCACAGAGGGCAACCTAAAAGTTAAACCACATATTTATGAGTCCAAGCACTTCTTGACCACGGATAGGCTTGGAGCCACAACCTTGTTCTGGTACAAATCTCTGAGAATATAACCCAAAAGCCAAGTAAAGAGACCTTTTGTTGACAGCGCTGTCATGGAGAGCACAAACCTTTCCTGTGGTTGTGCAATTGTGTTGCAAGGGCATGAGAGAATAATAATTCGTTGTGTAGGAAAAGTAGGTCTGGGGGACTGAGTTGAGACCCCAGGTTCTGAACACGAGCCAGTAGAAGACTGCTTCAAAGCCGGTGGAGAAACTTGCGTGGTAACACCTGCAGTTGTTGGATCTGTTCCAGAAAGTTTGGCTCCGGTGGCCCATTATTGTTTACACAGTGTAATGTACTACAAATAAAATGCAGTTGTCTGTGGGTCCTTTGTCCTTTTGGTGATGAGGAGATTCTTTCCACGGTGCCATCCGCGCTGTCATCTTTTACAGGAAGAACAGCTTCTAGAGCATTCACATCTCACAACAAATACTGCAAAAAGAGCCTGTGGTCTGCTTTGGGATCCTGAAATATGTAGCTGTAACAAAGCAAAGTCTGCCTTCCTTCATCTGCCCTTTCATCAAGAGAATGTTTTGTATGTGGATCAGCTTTAGTTGCCTCTGGCTTATCATAGTCATATGTCTAAAGCATCACTGCCCTGAATGTTACTTATGCATTACAGTCCCCTACTCAATCCCCCGGGGCACACACAGCACTCGCCCCATAGGTATAGCCAAACTCAGAGGGAAAACTCATGGCCCTTCTCTTTAATAAAATAAAATGGTGGGGGCATTTCCCTCCTCCTGAAGATGTATTTTAAACAAGAAAACAACCTGATGAAAGAATTCTGAAAAAGGTCAGGGCAACAAATGACCCGGTAAAGTGCCTGGCTCTTTGGGCAGTAATTCTGCTGAGCAGAGAAGTGTCTTCTCACTCTGCGCGTTGTAAACCCTGTCCTCAGTTCTTAAAGCATTCACTGATAATCTTTCATGACAGAACAAAAACCAAATTTCTCCATATCTGTGTTACAAGCTACAAACAAGGGCTTCCCCCGGAGGCCAGCATCACTTCTCCAGCATCACCAGAAATTACTATAAGCTCCTACACTTTGTGCACCATGCCTGATGCCGAAAAGTTGTATTACTGAAAAGAATTTTCTGAATATTACTGAAATTATGTTTAAGTGCCACCTCAAAATACTTACATGGCACAGTCCTAGAATACACAGAGCTAGTACAAGCGGTATTTGAAAGCACAGGACAATTTTTGTATTTGTGTTTTTAGAAGTGAAGAGGATTTAGACCAGCACTTACAGCTGATCCTCTGAGGGTGACTTTGTCCTTACTGAGCAACTGATGAAAAAGTGCTATGCACTTTTCCTCTGAAATCCAGGTCCCTGTACTGTTGCTCAAAGTGTCTTTAACGCTCAGTGATAGGGAAATAACGGGTAGGGAGGCATGGGAACATCACTGACAGTACTTGTCTTGCAGAAACCTTGTGATGCCTTTGACTAGGGTGTGTTATAACACATACTGTTTCAGTCTTGCCTTTTATCTCTCCGACTAAGACACCAGCATGACAGAGCAAACACTTCCAGGGCACTGGAGGACGCGGCCAGACTGATGCTGTGTAGGCTCCTCCGAGGCCCAATGTCTGGAGAGCTGCAGGTCAGCCTCCTAAGGCCTCATGCACTGCACTGAAGCTTACTACAGCTTTCCATCTTAACCGGGTTCACAGAAAGGCCAAACCAAACCCCAAACCAAACAAACAAGCCCTATGTGCCCCTACAAGCTTATCAGCGTGGCTGAAGCTTTTCTTTAATTTCTTGTTTGCTTATTTGTGTAAAGAAATCTGCGGTCCCTTAACAGGCCTGGCATTGTGTGCGACTCCCTGCACCAACAACTAGGTCAACCGGCGGGGTAAAGCACTGTACATGCGAGAGGCTCCCTCGGCTCAGCCGGTGCCTGCCGATTATATTTTGGGAATTAGCTGGGTAGAAGAGAATGTCCTTTGGGGCATGTGCTACCCTGAAACTTTATTCTGTTCGCACGAGTCACTTGAAACCTCTTCTTGGCCCCAGCTGAAAAGGGTGCTAAAACCACGGCAGCTAAAGCGGGGCTGGAACAGTGGAAAGTTGGTGGGGTTTCTCTTCTCCTTCCCTCTTTTCAGCGCTTCTAACTACCCAGTAATGAGTCGCAGCCCCCAACGCTATATACGGCTTGTGCTCTGTTCAGTGAGTATCAGCTTTCCAAAGCGATGCAGATAACTCCCGGGTAAGATAAAAGGGAGAGGATAAAGACCTAGGATATTTTTACTAGGACTATTTTTATTTGCTGTATGAACATAATTCCTATCGCTGCCCCAGGCGAAGACAAATAAAACTGCAAAGATGACAGCAACCCTTACGTCTAGGCAGGAAGAACTCTCCATCGTGCCAAAGTGTGGGCTTGCCTGCTCCGTCTGTAGCGGAGCTGCCTCTGTTGTAGTGCCATCAATGTGGAAACACTGCTGCAAGAACATATTTTTGGCCAACATTCAGAAACTGCTGCCAGCCCTCCGCAGAGACTGAGAGACCTTTTACGCTGTGAGCTTGCCTTTAAGGGAGAAGTCCTTACTGAATAAATGATTTCCACATCACCCTCATAGCCCAGATCTTCAGATAATCTGTAAATCTCAAAGGAAAAAAACCCAACCCAACCAACAAATAAAACTGACAGGTCTGCAGAGTCCCACCCAGGACACACTACTGCTCTAAAAGCTAAGGAATTACATGCAGCCTCCTTCCAAATCCATAAAATAAAATTCTCCTTGACCCAAGACACCTGAGAGTTTATGGCTGCACAGCAAATGGAGAGACGACAAAGGGAGGGACCCTTCTGTCCTTCCCTCTCTTTTTTTCCCATTGCTTAAAGCCTAGTCTTCTATATTGCCCGGCATTTTAAAAATTGCAGACAAGTAACCTCTCTACAGCCCTCTCTGCCCCTCCTTTTGTGCTGTGCCCAACCATCCCTATGCACCCCAGGACAACAATCAAACCTATTTCAGGAGCTATGGAGTCAGAGAGGCTTAAGTGAGGCTTTGGAGGGGTTCATCAACAATGTCCCAGAGAGGCTGCCTGCACAAGGAGAGTGTTGGAGGTTGTCAGGGGACACGGTTGTCCTCCCCAGCCTGTGTTGTGCATGGTTGTACCTCGGCATGTCACAGAATCACAGAATTGTAGGGGTTGGAAGGGACCTCAAGAGATCATTGAGTCCAACCCACCCTGCCAAAGCAGGATCCTTAGGACATATTGCACAGGTAGGCGTCCAGACAGGTCTTGAATATCTCCAGAGAAGGAGACTCCACCACCTCCCTGGGCAGCCTGTCCCAGGGCTCTGTCACCCTCACTGTGAAAAAGTTCTTCCGCATGTTGGTGCGGAACTTCCTGTGCTCCAGCTTACAGCCATTGCCCCTTGTCCTGTCTCCACAGACCACTGAAAAGGGGCTGGCTATTTCCCCCTGTGTCCCACACTTCAGATATTTACAAACATTGATCAGATTCCCTCTCAGTCTTCTTAAGGCTGAACAGGCTCAGTTCATTCAGCCTTTCCTCATAGGGGAAATGCTCCAGGCCCTTAATCATCTTCATAGCCCTGTGCTGGACTCTTTACAGGAGATCCCTGTCTTTTTTGTACCAGGGACCCCAGAACTGGATACAGTACTCCAGCTGGGGCCTGATCAGGGCAGAATAGTCTGCCCTGCTTGGTAAGGTATGGTGGGAAAAGATCTGAGCTGCGGATAGTAAGCTGTGAGCTTTGCAGCGTGCTCTCTGTCTGCAGCAGAAGTACACTGGAATGTGGGGTAAAAAGCCTTCCAAGTGCAGAGCAGGGGTGGCCACACAGGAAGCTCATGCAAAATGGTACTGTCCTCTGAATTCGCACCCTTGCTTACTTGGCAATAGCTTATTTCTATGGTGGGTAAGCCTGAACATGGAAAAGTCTGCTTAAACCACAAGTAACAGAGATGCATCAGATAATGACAGCATAGAAAAAGTGTGTTACTGGTTTCCCTTCTCTCTCATGATACCATTTGGACAGCTGAAGAAATTAAAATGTGACATGTTCAGACGTGATGTGAAGTATGGTTGTTTCTCATGACTGATAGTTCAGCTGTGGGACTCTCAGTTGCTAGATGTTACCGCAGGCAAAAGCTCTGTAGGAGTCAGTAAGGGCATGAACACCAACGCGAGGGTTCAGAGTTGCAACAGTTTGAAATTTTGAAAGCAGCCAGGGTTTACTCCAGTCCTTGGCTTATCAGGATTAGGACGCTTCTTGCCCCTTCCTCTGCTGACTGCTAATCCAGCAAAACAGCTGATGTCACATGTGGACAATGACACTATAAAAAATGGTGCGACTGTAACAGATACAGCCATGGTGACACTGGTATTCCTTTTAAATAGTTTCTCACTCACTTCTATATTTTACTTCTCGTATAAATTAATGACTAACTTGAAAGTGAAAATCGAAAAAACCTCAAATCTGGGGAAGGAGTGTTTGTTCACTGCTCTTTAAACACAGGTATGCTCTTGCCTTAGAGATATGCTAATTCTCAATCATAATGAGCCCTACACACTTCCTTCCCCAGAAAGAGATGCTTTTAAGAAATGTGTTTAGATATAGATAAACTCTGTAAAAATAACCTTCTCTGAGTATTAAGAAGTCAAATTTAAAAAATAATCACATAAGCAGCAATATCCAGCAGCCTGTGCACATTGCTAGCTCAGCAAAGGACACATCAAGTATTAGATCTCACTCCAATAGCCCGGTTTCCCTGCAAGCACCAGCTCTTATCAGATCTCAAACTCTGGATTAATCCATCAGGCTGGGCAACACGGCATTAAGACCAATGGGATGTGCGAGCTACCAAGGCAAAAGGTCTCTCTGCAAACACAGTGAGCCAGCTGCAGTGTCGCAACGCTTGCTGAGGGATGGTGAGAGCTCGTGCTGTTACATGGGGTTTCTGCCTATTTGCTGCAGCAAAGGGAGCTGCATGTGCCTTAAAGGGAAAAAATCATCATCACAGGTTGTGTAGAAGAACTCAAAGGTGGCGACTGTTAGTGGCATGAGAAAGGAGAGAGAATATCTCTAAAACGCAATCATAAGATTTTAATTTTCTAGAATTACTTACTTGGATGTTTTGGGAGCTGACAATGCTGCAGTTTGCACATTACTGTCAGCATTACGGTTCTGAGCAGTGAGGCACAGCAACGCACCCTACTGCTTCTGCCTGGCCAGCCCTTGCTCAGCCGCATGTTCTCCACACAGACACGAGATCCACTTCACTGCAGGGATGTAAATAATTTACCTTTATCAGGAACAACCTAACATGGCAAAGCAAGCTGATATTCTGCGTGTACCCTGGACACTAATCCTGGCTCCTCAGACACCTCCTGATGCTGATGCAACTCTGGGCAGGGCACTGCACAGTGGGATCACCCCAGGAAGGTACAGATATGCCTACATATATGACCAGCGGTGGCTGGCTATGGAGGAAAGGGAAGGCAGGAGAGTACAGCCATGCTACCGAGACGCTTGATGGTTTTTCCTCAGCTCCTTCCCTGCTGTGAACCCCGAATTTCTGCTCTCTTTCCTATCACTGATGCACTGCAAAAAATACATGTCTCCTCAGGCCCACTGCTGAGGGCCAGATTTTCATGAATGTTAAACATTCAAATTCCCAAATGAAATTAACAAAAGCTGTGGATGCTCCAGACATTTGGAAGCATAATGTCAATCCCTCCGTGCCCTAGGGCATGCCTGTAATGAAAAACCTGCCCTACTTTAACTAGATCAATTTTAAAATGTGAGATTTTAATAGCGAGATTTCTGCAACTGAAGTAATTCAGACAAGGCCTCATGTTCCCTATCTCTACTGTGTCTATAAAAAGGACCGCTCCTATTAAACAGGATTAATTGCGTGTGAAGCTCCTGGATGAAAGGCCCTGAGCCCCAAGCACTCTTGCTGTGTTTATTATGATGGCACTTACTGGTCCACAGTTTTTGCTGAGAACTGGTAGGTCACGGGGCTCCAGTTGCCTCTCTTGAGTTCCAGACCTCCAGCCCCGGTCCCCAGGCATCTCGCTTCTGTTTCATCTCACCCTGCACGAGCCTGGAGTGGAGAGTCAGACCCACAGAGGTCCCTTCCAACCTAAATTATTCAGTGTTTCTCTTGGTGGGCTTCAGCTTTTGGTTATCCCAGAAACAAGGAGTGGAGGCAGGTCCATGCTGAGCTCTTGGCTTTGCAAGGTTATGGATGCCTTGCAGCAAGGCTGCCCTATTTCTGCCAAGAGTTTCAGTGTAGATCTGTCTGGTCCCCACAGCATTGTGCTGCTGCACATGCACTGCATGACTGCTGCATCTCATCTGGCTTTCCCAACGTGCTCTGTCCTGGTGGCCATAGCATACAGTAGCTCCCACCAAACTGCAGTATAAATATGATTCCAGATATGTGCAACTCCACCAAACCCAGTGATGCAACTAAAGGACCAAATCAGGATAAGCTGAGCTCGTGCTCTTGGTATCCTGGAACCTGTGAGTGTCTGGGCCAAAAGCTCCCTGGAGCTGTTCCTATTTTAAAAGAGGAGTGAAAGAAACTTAAGGGCCATCTGCAAATCAGGACTACTACAGCACAGCAACCAGAGTGGTCCCTCACTCATGGAATCATAGAATTGTAGGATATCCTGAGTTAGAGGGGACCCATAAGATCATCAAGTCCAACTCCTGGCTCCACACAGGGCCAGCCAAGTCAAAGCATGGGACTGAGTGCATCATCCAGATGCTTCTTGAACTCAGTCAAGCTCAGCGCTGTGACCACTTCCCTGGGGAGCCTGTTCCAGTGCTGGACCCCCCTCTCAGTGACACACCTCTTCCTAATATCCAACCTAAACCTCCCCTTCATACCGTTACCTTGGTCTCTATCATTGGTCACCAGAGAGAGGAGATCAGTGCCTGCCCCTTCTCTCCCCCTCATCAGGAAGCCATAGACTGTGATGAGGTCTCCCCTCAGCCTCCTCTTCTTCAGGCTGTACAGACCAAGGGACTTCAGCCTCTCCTCATAAGACTTCCTCTCCAGACCCCTCACCATCCTTGTTGCCCTCCTCTGGACACTCTCCGATAGTTTTATGTCCCTCTGCTACTGTGGTGCCCAGAGCCGCACACAGTGCTTGAGGTGAGGCCGCACCAGCACAGTGTAGAGTAGGACAATCACCTCCCCGGGCCAGCTGGCCATGCCATGCTTCATGCACCCCACCCCAGGATACAGTTGGCTGTAGTAAGAGAGCATGTCCCTGGAGGACCGATGGGTGAGAGGAGCAGATCAATGTACAATGTGGAGGAAAAGGTTTGAATCTGCAAAGACAGGAGGGCAGAAGTCAAGAGCAATTAACATTCTCAAAGAAAAAATGAAACATACAAACCACTGTTTTTCCTTTAAAAAAAGGAAAAATAGTTACTTTCCTAATAAATTTTGGTTCTATAAGCAGTTGCTGCAGTTAGCATAGGGACCTGATTCAGCTGCAGCAGAAGGCAAGTGATCCACCAAGCACTTCTGTGAGCAATATATGCTCTGCATTGCCAGAAGCACAGTGTGCCTAAAATTACCCTTTTCCTACATGGGAAGAACTGAAGCTTTCCATGGAGTTACTCTCCAGCTAGATGACTTTTCCCTCCACCATGGCCAGGGGCCGTTTCTTTTCCACTGGCAACTGTGCCCTTCCTGAGTACATTTTTACCTATAAGACAGCTAACAAGGCAGCATTTAGACAGTTGGTTTCAAATACAACACAATCATGGAATAGCTTGGGTTGGAAGGGAGCTCCAAGGGTGATCTAGTCCAACCCTCCCACAATGAGTAGAGGCATCTTCAACTAGATCAGGTTGCTCAGAGCCCCATAGAGCCCAACACTGAACATTTCCAGGAGTGGGTCATCTACCACCTCTCTGGGCAACCTGTTCCAGTGTTTCACCACCCTCACCTTCCTTATATCTAGCCTCAATCTACCCTCTTGTAATTTAAAACCATTACCCCCTGTCTTATCGCAACAGGCCTTACTAAAAACTTTGTCCTCATCTTTTTTAAAAATCTCCTGTAGGTACTGTGTGCCATGGTGGCTACGGGAGCCAATGGGATCCTGGGGTGCATCCGGAGGAGTGTAGCCAGCAGGTCAAAGGAGGTGATCCTCCCCCTCTACTCTGCCCTGGTCAGGCCCCACCTGGAGTATTGTGTCCAGTTCTGGGCTCCTTGGTTTAAAAAGGACAGGGATCTCCTGGAGAGAGTCCAAAGAAGGGCTACGAAGATGATTAGGGGCCTGGAGCATCTCCCCTATGAGGATAGGCTGAGTAAGTTGGGACTCTTCAGCCTTGAGAAGAGAAGACTAAGGGGGAACCTAATTAAAGTCTATAATTATCTTAAGCAGGGGATGCAGGGGGAATC
>VZTU01006845.1:80130-93279 GCA_013400835.1 Zapornia atra
GGCTGGGCCCAGCGGTACCGCGGAGGCCCGCTTGCCGCCGCCGCGTCTTCCAGGGGCTCTGACCGGCCTCTGCTTCGTCCCGGGAGCTGCCGGGTTTTGGGGCTGCCCTGACGCCCCTCTGCGGGGGTGAGTTAGACGCGGCGGGGTTTTTTTCTTGCGGAGAGCGAAGCGAAAGCGCGGTCCAGGGAGCCTGCACTGGTGGCTGTCGGGGCGGCTGCTGCCTGCCCGGGCCCCGGGAGCCGTCATCTAATCCCCGTGATCCAGCTCAGCGGCTCTGTGGGGAGTGAAGGCAGCTCCCCCCGCCCCATGTGCCAGCCCCAGGTTGTCTGTGCATTTGTGTGAGCTCCCCGTTGTGAAATCCTCCCGGGCGTAGCTCTGGCTTCCTCGTTGCGGCCGCTTCTCTTTATGAAATGTGGAGGCAGAGAAGGCCAAGGGTGTGAAGGACTAACGTCTTGGGGACTTAGTTCTGGATGTTGGGAGACTGACTTACTAGTGTGACTTCCAGCAAGCTTTCCTCTTAAGCTCAATAGGACTATACTTAACTATCCCCTCACCCTAGCTCTGTTGTTACTCAAAACACAATGCAAAGAGTTTTAGCTGAGATTCTGCTTTGACTTAAATTGATAGGCTCCTGTTTGTACACAGTTCTGTTTATGTATGCAGAAATCCATTTGTGAACGTTTCCTCTCTTGAGTGTATGTCACAAGCAATTGGAATAGAAAAACTAGCTAATAGCAATTAGGTGGAACTATGCTATGACAAGTTCTACCTAATAGTATACTATAAAAAAGAGCTGGTCAGTGGCACATGGTGTAAACAACAGTTCAGTTGTCCATTCTTATTTCTAGGTTTTATTTGAACACTTGGTATTTCCTGATATATTCTGTGTCTCTTCTCTTTGAATTCCCCATCTTTCACTTTACCAGTGGGTCAGTATGTATTTTTTTGCCTCTTAGCATTTGTTTCTGCTTTTTCTGCTGTTCTGTAGCCCTTGTCCTTTCCTCACTTCTTTTTTTATGATTCCTCATGGTTCTGATTTCAAACTCCATCCCCTCTTGCTTAAAGCAAGCATAATCATTTAAAGCTTTTCTACCAAGCTTTTTTTTTCCCTTGTATTTGGCAACATCTCCACTGAGTTGGTAGGTGCCTGAAATGAAGAGCCATTGTCTTTCCCATGGCTATTAGAAATGGAACAGAGCTTTGGGAAAATCAACCACACAGTCAAAAACGATGAGCAAGGAAAATAAGTAGCTTAACAATTTGTGGGAGGTACAACTGTTCCACCTGTTCCTCTTCACTCTGACCAGTGAAAAAGACCCTGGTTATTCAGTTTAATAACCAATTTTTGCCTCTGACATTGAGCAGTCATGAAGTGCTTGAGTTCATTTGGTTTAAAGCATGAAAAAAGATTTACTGCAAGTCTGGAGTTTGTAACTTTAGGCTTGTTTATGGTAGACTATGAAGTTTGAACAGCTGGCCTTTGAAAACTAACTTTAAAAGATGAGAAAACTTCACTTATTGAAAGTGATTGTTCTTTTTAACGTGTCTGTTCAAGTTGTTTTGGTTTGGTTTTTTCTCTCCTGGAAAGGATGGTTAGATTTTTAATGTCAATCTGATTTTCCCAATCTGTAATGCAGGGAACGAGACTGTCATAGTAAACCTGTAATCGTCTCCTTAGATGGTACAATCTCTGGAAACTTTATGTATATACTTTAGGGACTATTTATGTTTTAGTGGAAAACATGAGAATTAAATGCTCCTTCTGTCTTACAGAATAGGATTCTCCAGAATAGGATTCTCCATGATGGCTCTTCCATCTTTTGCTCAGATATTTGCATGCTGCTGCTGCCACCACATAAACTAGGCTTTTTTCAAATTAAGAATTTATTTCAAAGACTCTTCTAGTCCTAATCCAGTCAAATCCAAACCAAAACAGTTTAGCAGCTTAAATGCTTCGAGTGTGTGTGTCAGCACTGGTGGTGTCTCCCTGCGTGGGTGAAGTTTACAGTAAACTTGGCTGTGTCTTTTATAGGGCCAGAGTTCAGTGAAATGTAGGAAAATATTGGATTCACTGGGTTTGGCATGGGTTATGGATGATAATGCATCAAGTAGTCTGAGTAAGAGGAAATTTTATTTCCTTCCAAATCATTGATAATTAGTAGACCTCCTGTGGAGGCCTGTTATGTGAGATAATCCACTTGGTGCTGCCCTAGACAAGAAGCCCTGTAACATGGTGATGACTACTGCTGGTTTCATTTTTCATATCTCCTGATAATATAATAAAATCATTGTTACAGTGTGACCATCAATCGTTACAGTGCATGCTTGTGAGCATGTAGGGCTAGTGCTGCCCAAGGGGCTATTGCTGTGGATTTCACCCCTCTCTGATTCTGCTCTTGAGGACTCTGAAGTCCACAGCATGAGGGAAGAAGTAGATGTGGTGTTTTCACCCTTCCTTCTCGGAGGCAGGACCCCTTTTCTCACCCATGCTATTTCAAGGAGCAAAGAACTACTTAGCCTTTCTCCTTCCAGCCTGCTTTGGCAATTTGTTAGGGGAGAAAAGAGAGTAGTGACAATGAGGAAAGCACAGATAATTGCCAGGTCCTTGACTTTCTGCTGGTGAATATAACCATCTGTGCTGATGTGCAGCTGCAGTGCAGGAGAGTGCCTGGAACTGAGCTGGGTCAGGCTGGACAAGGTTTTATGGAGTGGGACGTGTGTCTGGTTTTGTAAATATTCTGATTTCTCAAGTATCAGTACCCACCATGGCATTGTCTGTATTAAGAACTGCAGCACAGCTGCACTACTACCTGGTAATGCAGTGTCAGACATGGAGTGCACAGTATCAAGAGCATTGGCAACTGGATGTAATCATCTCTTATTATAAGCAAGGCCCCTTAATTGAAGGAGGATGGCTGTCATGCCAGCAGCAAGATGTGCTTAGTGATATTAATTTAATGGTTGGTAAACTTTCTTCAGCTTCAGGCTTCCTGAGTAGCTAAACAAAAGAATCAGCTAACAGGCCTTTAGCTCATTTCAAACTTCAGCACCCTTGGTAACTTGACCTGATTACACAGATGGAGGACTTGTTGTTGATGGACTGACAATGTTTTGGGAAAAGTTTGCGACTGTGTCTTAGTTCTTAACAAGTACAAGTCTTAACAATTTGAATCTCAAAAAAAGAAAAAAGTCTAGTAGCCCGTGTTTGTTATGAAATGCAGTTTTCTCTTTCCAAGCTGCTACAGAAGTCATAGGAAATACCAAAATTTGACATTTAGATTCTGTCAAAGTACACTTTGATTTTGTTTTTCAGTCCCTTACTAGTAACTCTCCGCTGATTTGTTCTGTTTCTTTGTGACAGAAGAACTTACATACTCTCAACTTCCTGGGGTCATTTGCAGAGTAGCTCAACGTAATTTGTATTTAATACCAATACTCTCCTGACTGATGCTGGGATGTGTACCATCATTGAAGGTTTGCAATGGTAACAGAGATAACAGGGCTAGAATATGTCCTCCGTTTTGCCTGATCTTTCAGCTGCCAGGAGAACCTTCTTCGCTCGAAAGGACAAATTAAAGTTTATCAGATTTAAATATTTTTAGGCATTTACTCACTCTAAATTACTGTTCTACTTCAAAAAGTGATTGGAAAAGCTGTAATATCAGAGTTGAAATTTGAGGGTTTTTTCTTCTTGTGTGTTCAGAAAAAGTAGTCTGCTGTGCAGGTGCTGGAAGATATATACAGCTGTAAAAATGTGATTTGGTCTGTTTTATTGGATTTATTTTCACTTAGCTTTAGTGGAATTGCAGCAGAAAGATGCTAATGTTGCAAACTCAACCCACTTTAACTTGCAGGATGGGCAGTTTAAAAAGACTTTCCAACTGTGCAAATGTGATTTGGAAGATAGGAAAACAATTTGGAACCATGTGATGCTCTTGGTGAAGTATCTTATAGTGGCTGGAACTGCACTTTAGTAATATGGAATGAGATGTTTTTCTTCAGGCAAAGCTTTGAATTCTGAACTAATGGCAGATACTCTTTCTTTCCCCCTGCCTTGGTTCCCTTCTAGCATCTTGCGTCTGTCTTCAGAAGCAGAAAACATCAAGATAAAGACACAAAAATGACCGAGTTTTGGCTGATTTCTGCTCCTGGGGAAAAAACCTGTCAACAGACATGGGAGAAACTACATGCAGCAACTACAAAAAATAACAATCTTTCTACTAATTCAAAATTCAATATTCCGGACTTGAAGGTATGTAAACCTCACTTCATGTTCTAAGAGGCATGTTTGCTTTGCATTGTCTTTGTTTCTTGAGGCTGAAAGCTAAACAGAATGTTTTACTGTGCTGTAATGTTCATGTTTGAATTACACAGCCTAAAATGGTGTCATCTCTGGCCCTTGAAAGGTATCTATTGCTTTACGTTATTATGTGAAATGAGGGAAGAAAGTGTTTTCTGGAAGGGAGGGGAAGAAAGAGAGGAAAATTTGGTGGACAAGCTGGATATTCCATTACTCCAGGTGCAAAAAGTCCAGACTCTTGTTGGTCTGACTGCTGCAGTACTCTTGTATATGAAGCTGCCTCCAGCATTGAGATACCTGATTACAGAAATGTCAGATTTAATCAAATGTAGTAAATCAAACGCTGAAGCAAGTGACTAGTGGGAAATGCAGCCAATTCACAATGTAAAAGATGTTTTAACATGTTCTGTATGGCTGGAATGAAGAATTGAAACTCTGCACCCAGCTGAAGTGAGTTTTATCTGATAAAATGATGCTTTAGGGGTATCTTGAGCAAATGAAACACAATGTGACTTTGTTCAAGCAATAAATCTGAAATCTTTGAGTACAGTATTTTATACAGCTCTGCAAAGCTACCTGTTCATAAGACTTAGCTTTTATTGTCATTTGTTTGTATCTTTCTGTTCATTTACATACAAATGCCAATGCATTTTGATCTTTTGTTCTAGGTTGGCACACTGGATGTTTTGGTTGGTCTGTCAGATGAGCTGGCTAAACTGGATGCATTTGTGGAAGGGTAATGGTTTATTTCTACTGTGTGCAAAAAGTATTGGAATCATGAAGCAACAGTTTGCTGAGTCCTCACAATGCACATTCAACTTCCTGGTTTCATAGTGATCCTCTGTAGTCCAGCCAGCAAACTAATATTTCAATAAGCTCAGCTGCTGGTTTTCCTGGTATCTGTACTTGGGGAAAAGTAAATATCTGAACTTCTTGTGGAATAGTGGGACTTTATGCACTGATGAGGGATGGTTCTGCCTGTAGCAGTGCAGTCCTGAAGAACTGTTAAGAATTGAACCTGTGGGAAGCAATGATGAAATGGAGTAATCTCGGTTTTAGTTTAGCAAGTTAGAGTGCTGTTTGCAAACTTGGAGAAGCAAACAACTTCTCATGTTGTCTGCTAATCCACAGAGATCATGAAACGTGTTAAAATGCAAAGGCTGTTAATTTTGAAAAAAACTAATGGTCTTTTGAAAGCGATTTGAACAAATTTAACTAAATTTCACATAACCAGAACTTGTGGAGACATCATCTCTTTCAAGGACAGAAGTGTTAGGTAGTTGTTTTTAGATGAAAAGGAAACTATTAGGCATGGCACATGTGAGTAATATTAAACACAGCTTTTCTAATGAGGAAGTCAGGTGGTGTGTGTCAGATCTCGTGAGAGCTTGGGGTTCTTCAGTTAACTCTGGTGTTTCATTGTCACAGTTACCTTGTGTTTAATTTGGGGTAATTGATGTTTTTTACCTTCCTTTGTGTTTTGAGAAAGGTGTTAGGATTTTGAAGCACCACAGACTTCAAAGCCAAAATAGTATGATATTACACTTGGAGGCAAGGGAAGTAGCTTCACCTTGTTGAGAAGGGATGAGTAGCAACACTTGAGAAGGATTTAAATGAAGTTCTGGCATGTATCTGAGAAGCTTATATCCTTAAGATACTGAGCCCGGTTTGTGCTCTTGGGAAGCTTATATTTAGAGCAATCAATTCTTATCTTTTGATCCAATCTCTTAATTATTTTCCCATGCAATTTCATATCACTTTCACAAATTGTATTTATCAAAATGGCAGTGTTTTATTCTTTTTTTCATATCTTTATCTTTCACTTTTCAGTGTTGTAAAGAAAGTGGCCCAGTATATGGCTGATGTTCTAGAAGACAGTAAAGATAAAGTTCAAGAGAATCTTCTGGCTAATGGAGGTAAAGTACTAACTGAAAGATGTGCATCCTACAAGTGACAGGAGGGAGACAATGATCCTGAAACATATAATGCTGCTTCCTTGTATGACATTCTGAAATCCCGGTTTAGGCATGGAAGTAGTTGGTTTTTTTCCCATTAATCATGTGCCCTGAAACAAGTTACAAGATCCAGAGTGGCAAGAAATTAGATCTACCTGTTCAGTACTCACTCACAGAAGCCTTTTGATCCTTTATGACTATTTTGTCATTATATGTCTCTGGGAGAAAAACCAAATGACTGTGGCTGATCACTGTAAGCATGCTTTGTATGAGTCTGTCATCTGCATGGGTGTGGTGTAAGCTATGCTGGAATATTCAGTTGTTCCCAAATTGTGATAGAATGCCTTTATCAAACTAGTTGCCTTGTAGAAATATTTGTCCATTTTATTAAGGAGTTGCACTGGTCTCTGAATAAAGGTTTTGTTTTCAGTAACTGTTCTGTAAAATTTAACTCAGCTTGTATTGATGCAAGAGAAGCTAATATGAGGGGCCAAACATCTTCATTTTAGGTGCAGTGGTCCTAATACAGTTATTCTTAGGGACCTGGAGTAGTGTTTCTCATAGATAGCTTTACAAAACTGTGTCAGGTGAGCCACATAATCTTTGCTGCCTCTTTTTCCCATTGTAACCCTCTCTTCTACACTTTTTTCACATAAAGCAAAAAATAGTTTGGTCTTGTCTAGGCTTCTCCAGCCATTGTTGATTTAGTAAATATCATTTAGAGTCCAGAAAGGTGGAGAAATCACTGTCTGAAGGCAGAGGTCGTGGACAACTTACACTTGAGTGTTTATTTTCAAATTTCTGAAGCAACAGGGTCCACACATGTGGAGTTCCACAATCTGTTAGAATACTCTCCTATTACAGCAACCCTACATGGAATATCCTATGTCAGTCTTTTTTGTTGCCTATTTTAACAAAGTTGTTCTTTACAATTTTAGTTGACTTGGTCACCTATATAACAAGATTCCAGTGGGATATGGCCAAATATCCAATCAAGCAATCCTTAAAGAATATTTCAGAAATCATTGCAAAGGTAAGGCAATTGGTTTTGTAAAACTTCTTCAGATATGTAGGCACGAAACTTGGTACTGTTTGACCAAGATTTGTCTATTGTTGGTAGCTTCATTTAACTTTGATCACACCAGTAGTAAATACGGTAGAAGTTAGTGTGTCTTTGTAACCAAAGTAGTGTATTGAGGGGGGGATAGGATTTGGAGAATGCTCCCTCAAGGCCTTTATGTTTGTGTTTTTAATGAGTTTTGTTTCCTAAGATCACTGAGTTAACGAACAAATAGCTAGCAAATAATGTTGCTTACACTTACATTTTGCTGTACTAGCATGCCATCTTTCTGATGCAGCAAATCAGTGAACCTATTTACCTTCTGAAAGCTATGCCACTCTGAGGGGAAAAAATGAGCTTTCAAAGACAGATGTAAGGAAAGCTCATGTGAGTGATGTTTTCCCCCTGTATTTACCTTGGTAAAGATTTTTGCGCTTTGGGGACTTTATTTGATTTTACTTGCTGTGAACATAGGTAAGGTCCTCAGCAGGGATGTAGTGTATTCAAACAGTAGAAGAGTTCTCTGTAAACTACACTTCCTTTAACGTCTTCTCAGCTTTTTTTTTTGACCCTGTTTTCTGTAATCTGCAATCTGGCTCTTTGAATTATCTGTGTCAATGCATAACCCAGGAAAAAAAAGTAGTTGCTGAAACTACTAGTTCAAATTTTGCTGAAATTACAAAATCTTAATATATATAAGCAGGTACTTAGCTGACTTGAGAATGCAACTTTTGTTTTGATGTCTTCTTTGGGGCTATCTTAAATCTACCCATCCTGAGTTTACTGTTACATGTTACATTTGGTAGCTGTTCCTGGAAAACATCTTCAGTGTGGAGTTTCATTGGAGGAGAACAGACTGGCTTATCACTCTTCATATTTGTACATTAAAAAAATATACCACAGGTTTAAAGTAATTATCTTAATATCTGGCACTTCTTGCTGCTTTAGAATTCTTTAAAAGGTATCAGAATGATGCTTTTGGTGTTCACTGCAGCTGCTTGGCAGGTGTAGGCATGAAGTTTAAGTCTGGAGAAGAGGAACTTAGCGGAGAAAGAGGGAACATCAGAAGAGGTGAAGTGGTTTCTACAAGTCTTATCAAGGAAGTGATTCTTTAAAAACCTCCTTTCCTTTGATTTGTCCTTAGAATAGGAGTGAAAGTTACTGACTTTAAGGAAGAAAAAATGTGTTTTGTCTCATTTTTTGGACATACTGGAGATATTTAAGACCCATCTGGATGCTGACCTGTGAGACAGGAACCTGCTCTGGTAGGGGGGTTGGACCTGATGATCTCCGGAGGACCCTTCCAACCCCTACGGTTCTGTGATACCTGTTGTCAGAGTATAGAATTTGTTTTGTCACAATTGAGTTTTTCTTAAAAAGCAGCAGACTGTGATGACAGAGTCTCTCTATTAAAATAAGTTGAGGTTTTCATTGAAATTGACTCCAGAGGAGGGACACGAAGATGGTTGGGGGACTGAGAGCCTCTCCTTCTAAGACAGGCTCAGGTGCATAGTTACAAGAAATACTCATGTATTGCCAACCACCAAGTGGTTTAAATATCTGGGTTTTGCTATGTGTAGTACTAGACCCATGATGTTAGATTGATATTTTCTGTAGTAATATCATGAGTCTGTCTCGTTTTGCAGTGATACTTATGAGTTATCTGCTGATTCTGCTAACAAAAGGAACTTTTTATTGTTGCTTTATCTGGCAGTTTTACACAAATGCATTTTCAAGAGCCCTTCGGTGACACTGGGGTTCGGGAAATAGGAAGCAAAGCTGATTCTTGTTTACAGTAAAGTCCTGACAGTACGGCAGCAACAGGCTTTTGTCTGAGCAATCACCTTTTAAAAGGCAATTAGACTGTTGACAGTTACAACAGAAGAGTGGAAATGATTCCTAAAGGCAATGTTTGGTGTCAGTGTTTTTTGCTTTTTGTCATTAAACAATGCCTAGTTACACTTGAAAGTTTTGATCCTTGGAAAAGGTGGTCAGTCTGGGGAAAAGTCCAAATGCACAAAGGTACTATCTTAATAGCTTCTGATTATTTTTTCCCCTTATGTCGTCTTCTAGTTGTATATTTTAAAAAGTGCTATTTTTTTTAGTATTAAAAAGTTTTCAAGAAGATGTGTGCTTTGTGACATCTACTGAAGTGTTCTACATGCTTTGCTAAAGGTTATATCAGCCAAAGAATTTAAATAAGCTTAAATACATGTATGTTTAAGAAGTAGGTTGCCTTATTTTCAAGGGTGTTTTATTTGAAGTCTTGCTGCAGCTGTAAAGGTGTGTGCTGTTAACATGTTGCCAGATGAAACTGCTAGGCTTTTAGTAACTTCTTCCTGCTACAGACAAGTAGAACTTCCCTGTTAGCATGACCAAGGTCACTGTGTAACTGATGTACTTTTTTGAGATTTATTTTATGGAAATAAAACCACATCTAGATCCCCAAGCTGAAGTGCTGTGTGCAAACAAAATGTTCTGTGGCTTAAGTCCAAGTAAAGGGAGAGTCCCTTGACTCTGTTTATATACTTGTCCCAGGGAATTGTTATATGCTTGTACCTGCATATCTCGGTGACAAAGCAGTGCAGGAGGGAGTAGGCAGCTTTACGATGCCAGACCAATACTGTACCAGACCAATACTGTACCGTGTTTCTTTCAGTGATCGAACTTTGCATATTGATTTTAAAATACTTCCTTTTATAGGGTAGGTGCAATAGGAATAGGATTCGGTGGTTAACGCCTACTAATTGCTTCATTTGTTTTGTATTCTTCCCCTTGCTGCCAAGTTACCTAGTTGGGAATGAATCACTTTTAGTAATCACTTTAGTAATCTAGTTAACCCTGGAGGATGGATTTGAGAAAGGTGGTTTATTTGAGCAGCAATGCCAAGCCAAATGTGAGAGTCTGAGTCTACACAGTAACATACTTGGAATTTTGATACAAAAGTTTGAAAGATGATTGAGGGCTGACAGTGACATTAAACTTAACATGCTGCCTTTACTTGATTAGACATATATTTATTACCGGAAATACATTCGATTCAAGTCTGAAATATTGCTTATGTGTCTACTCTGGAACTGTCTCTGTGCAACTTCAGACATTCCAAAATACAGAAGCTTTTATTAAATGGCTCTGAGAGAAGATGGTGATAAGTGTGTTGTGTTTTCCTTTGCAAATATACAAAAGGGAAATAGCTTGGGGAGAGTGGACATAAAGGCATAAATTAACTTTGATTATAATTGGAACTGCAAATAGTAATAGCCGTTTGGAATCAAGCAGGTGATGCATTTAGTTGATACTCTGTCTTTGAGTGGCCAAGGATGTTCATCTCAAGGAAAGGTGCAAATTGCAGTAGGCAAATACAGTGCAACAGAGTCTTCTCTTAAGTTGTAGATGATGCAGAGCAATAGTGCTTTGGATTACTTAATTCTTGATTTGCTACTCATAACTGTACCATCATTCTTGTCACTGAAACTCTGAGGAAGAAGTGTAATGAGAAGTGAGGTAACAGCTGGAGCAAATGATACCCAATGTTTACAAGTGTACTTGGGATACAAACTTCAAATGATCCCTCCTGTCAGCTGAGATGAAGAGTAGTACCTCATGGTGATACAGTAATGATCAGCTGGGTGCAGAACATCATCCAGTTGATACCAGGAGATGTGTAACTTTTATCATTGGCTGATTTTCCTTCAAAGGAATTAATTCTAATTGAGTATTGTGAGATTTGAGTGACATTTGTCAAGTTCTAGAGAAAAAGTTTTAACTTATGTATTTTTCATTAAGTTGTTCTTGGCAGATCTAAGTTCAGAAATAATTTTAATCTGTTCCAATTCCTTAGATGCTGTTCCTTTTCTTTTTATCTTTAAGGGAGTAAACCAGATTGACAATGATCTAAAAGCAAGGGCATCAGCATACAATAATCTGAAAGGGAACCTTCAGAATTTGGAAAGAAAGAATGCGTAAGTCACACTGGTTTTTTACTATTGTAGTAGCACAGGACAGTCATTTAGCTGTGAAAACTGAGTAGCCTGCAGGAGGTACAGGCTTCAAGCTTCATGTATTTTTGAGGTATTTGTCAACCTTGAATAGCAGCTGTCATAAAAGAACATTTATTACCAGCTGACTTGCTGGCAATAGCTTATTTGTGGAATTATGAAATACATAAAAGCATGTATGCATAATAAGTTGCTGGAGCTTTTGAGAGAAGCTTGCTGTTCAGGTGCTGTGTAGTGCTGCTGCTTAGGTGTCTTCTGAACAAGGAAGTCTTTCCCTTCGCTCCAACTTTGCTTTAAGCATGTCAGTATTGCTGTGTTGCTCCCCTCAAAATTAACCAGCAGCGGTGTGCAAATTAACAAAACAAGGACAGTGTGCTGTCTTGTCATGCATGTGTGATGATCATCTGAAATACAGGTGAGATGCAGTAGTTCTGATTATTTGATCCAACTCTATAATTACAGTTAATGGTATGAGCCGGCTGGCCAATTTATGGGTCATATTAGTGACAGCCATGTTAGGAGCAAGGTGTAAGTTTGGTGTTCAGCCATGACAATTTGTCAGCTAAGCTCCCTTAAATCTGTATTTTCCTAGTCTTTTGTGAATAAGAGGCAATGTGCTGCTTTAAACTTTTATTGAGGTTCTGGATGTAGATCTTTAGTAGGTTAGTTGTAAATCTGAGGCTCTGTATACTGGGCTTCACAATTAATGGTTTTAATGGTTCTTGTGTTTTCAAATCACTGTTTAAAAGAGAGCTTGGCTTCGTAAGTGTTCTTAAGCTATTTGAAATACGGAAATGACGCAGAGCAATGGAGCTACTGATAAAAACTTTCAGTGACTTTAGACAGTAAGATATAAAATGCATATAAGGACATTTTGTTTGCTCTGCTAATAGTGAATGCGTAAGTAAAATACATTTATTTAAATGTTATGTTGTCAAGCACTAGAAACTGTTGTCCAGATGAATTTGATTCTTAAACATTTACTGTGGCTGTCTGTTTCTCTGCAGGGGAAGCTTGCTAACCAGAAGTCTTGCTGATATTGTAAAGAAAGAGGACTTTGTACTTGATTCGGAATATTTGGTCACGTTATTAGTGATTGTACCGAAGTAAGCCTATTATTTCTTTAAGAAACTGGAGATTAGACTTAAGTCTCTTATTTAATATTATCCATAGCATGTCATGTTGCAGAAGGTATTCTTAAGAAAATAAGTACTCATTAAAAACTTGTTTTACATTAGAAAGCTTAATTATTAAATTACCCTGGTTAGGACTTTCCTGGCTTTCACCACTTAGTGAGCAAAGTGAACTCCTTACTACCTTGCTCCCCACTTTTTCAGGTTGCCAGAAGACTGCTTTTATACATCTAAGTCTCTACCAGTGGAATACTACTTATGTCATTTGGCTGTGAACAGGTTGTGCCTGTCTGAAATGTTTAAACAACAAAACCCCCACCATTTTCCCCTGGCCAAGGAAAATGGTGAGGCAGATGTCTTTAAGACTCTTGTAAAATGAGAAAATGACACGAGGCTGTCTTCCTGGAGCTGGAAACAAAGGGAATTCCTAACTTGTAAAGATAGCCAGTAGGCTGTTTATCACATGAGGCAGTAGCCTTCCTCACACGTGACACTGGAGAAAGCAAACCAGTTTTGCAGTGACTTTAGCAGAAAGTGGGTAGTTGGTATGTCTTGATTGTCACTTTTCTTTTACCTTTTGCTTGGTTTGTGGAACCTTTTCACCACCAAGTACAGAAAGGCAGGGCTTCCAAAATTCTCAGCAATCCTTCAGGCAAGTGCAGGACTTGGGGGAACCCCTTTGTAATTGTGGAAGAAGTATTCC
>VZTU01006846.1:0-11465 GCA_013400835.1 Zapornia atra
CGGGAGGGCGGGGGGGAGGCGGCGGGTTTTGCTCTGGCTCCTATCTCCTCCTGCGCCTCAGGGGTCCCGGGGCCCTTTCCAGCGGAGGGTGGGGGGAGCCCTCCAGGGGAACCTGCCGCCTGCGTGGGGTGGTACCCCGGAGCGCTGCAGCAGGGAGGGGAAGAGGCGGGAGGCGGTGGTTCGCTGCTCATTGCGGGGCAAGGGCCCCCTCTACTGCCTTCTTCGGGAAATGGGTTTCCGAAGAAAATTCGCTTTTCGGTCGACGCGGGCGCTCTTGGACACGGCGATGTGTTTTCAGAGTGTTAAAACCTCGATCTTCTCTTGCTGGGGGCTGCCAGAAGGACGGGTTAGGATCTTTTCTTTCTAGCCAGGCTGTGTGGGAGAAAAACGGTGATTATGTCACGTCACAAACGATCTTCTCCACCTGTGCCCACTGATACCCGGTCATGCCCCAATCACATGAGGTCATTTCTCATCCCCTCACTGCTGCTTTCAATGCCTGGATAGGAAAACACGGTAGGGCACCCATCCTGTGTAGGCAGTCTCTTCTCTTAGCCGGTGCTGGGAAAAAGTGGGCAGTTTTACAGCCTTTATTTATGATGTTAGCAGTAAGCCAATATACCATACAATCAATACACAATCAATTTTCATATCTGGAGGTAGACAGAAGGGCAAAACTCAGCAGTCATCTTCCTAGCCCTACAGTGACAAATGACTGTGTGGCAGTTCTGCTTATAAAACACTCCTGGTGGATCGCACAGATCAGGTTATCTACTTCATGCACCGATCTTAGTACAGTAAGGCAATTCTTGGCAAGCCTGCCTCCTCTGTCGTGACTGCTGCTGTATTTACTTGCCGAGGAACACAGCTTCTTACTGAACCTCCTTGTTTTGCTATTGTCCTTTGACAAGTTTATCTGCTCCCAGTCTCTCTCTGGACATCTTGTTGCTTCTTGTTACAATCAAGAAACCCAAAGAAAATGATACAAAAGCTCAGATAAGCTCTGACCAAGTACTGGAAGTGCATCCACTTCTCACTTTTTGATTTTACCAGCCAAGGCAGTGGGAGCCAGACTCCTCTGTAGGAAGGGTTGGGCTGAGGAGACAGAGGTTTGTCATACCACATGGCAGAAGGGTAAACCCAGAGGGAATACAAACTTGGATCAAGTAAAAGTTATCACCTTACAGATTACCCTCATCTTCCTTTCTCTCAGAGTATGCTCAAAATGTTCTGTTGCTTTTTCCAAGTGTTTTGTTTAAGTTTGATGCACTCGTAAAACTAGATTAAGTGTAACTGGAGGGACAGCCTCATCTGAGTAAAGGCACACCAGGCAGGCTTATGAAGGGTTGCAGTCAGTGCACAAGCAGTAGCAGAGCTGAGGAGCTGTTGTGAGAGAAGTAGTTTCTATTTCTGTGTCTTTTTTTGGATAGGAATGAAGAAGAAAAAATATTTTATTGGATCAACTGTAGTAAATGCTTGGGTTATCATGTACTGGTGTAAAAACCAGCCTTGAGAATCCCAAGCTCTTCCAAGCTGATTCCTCTGCCTAACAAGCGGACATGCACCTACCGTCTGGCTAGCACAAGAAATCAAATGTGGATGTTACCTTTTCCTCTGCCTGACTTAAAAAGCCACAGTGGTGGTTCAGAGGGGAGTGGTATTTTTCAAAGAATAGGGTTTCTCTGTCACAGACAATAAAATCAATCTACACCTACTGAGATCCTTTATAGGTTTTTTCCTGTTTTGTAACAGGTTTGGTTCTATGTTTTAAAGCATTTTGATAAAGGTGAAAAATTTGGATGGCTTTTGTCCCCAAACTGGATGCAGAAAAGCAAGCGTTTCTCCAGCAGAGACCAGTGGATATTTCAAAATAAAAAAATAAAAAAAAAAGCAGCAACTTCTCAAAAGATGTGCCAAATGCTGTTTCAGACTTGTTTCTAGAAGCACTCTCAGCACTCTCAGCACTCACTCGCACCAGGCACAGGTATCCACATGCGGTACCTCCCCTCAGTGCCTTGTCGTTCATCATTTCACAGTTCTTTCTGCTGATTTATTTCTTTTCCTGCAGTTCTGCTTCACACTTTCTTTTCTGACACCAAGTTTTGTATTTGTCAGTGCATAAATAGAACCAGGATTGTAAAAATATTCTGCTTGGCAGCTGGGCTTGGCAGTTCCAATCAATTAGGACCATTAGTCACGATGGGATAGAGAAGGCAGACCAGGCCCAGGGTGTATAAATGTTCTCAGGGCCCAAAAATTCTCTTGGCAGCCCAAGCCCCAAGCGATTCAGTCTGCTTAAATTACTTCGTTTTCCAGTGTGCCTGTGCTGGTCTAGTGTGGTTTGCCTCATACTTTTGGACCTTTAGAATTATTTCTGTGATGCTGGCAAGGGATCTACTTACCTTGAGTCCTGAGGGTGTACAGCAGGGATAGAGGAGGTGGTTGACAGGCTGAACAGTCCCTGTAGATGCAGATGGACAATCTGAGGCATATGATGAGGAAGAAACAGCAGCAGCACCTGACTCCTATACCCATGCTGTGGTTATGGTCAGCCTTCACAAAAATAATGAAGGTGACACTTCTGGCTCAATTTTATCTGCAACACTGATCAGCTTCTGGGCTGAAGTATGGTCCAACCCAGTTGAGCCACGGATGAAAAGCCCCATAAGAAATACATTAGAAAAAACACTGCTGGCAGTCCAGCCAAGAGCTCACCCTTTTCCTTTGACTTATCACTGAAAAATTCATAGCACTGATTTTACGGGAACGTAGTATGCTGGTGCAATGAGTGGTAAATTAACATTAGCTCTTCCTCAGAATTGTGCTATCGTCTACCTCACAAATTAATTTTACACTCAAGATAACTTAACCACTGTTTACTTACATGCCTTCTACAGATTTAGCCACAAGTCAAAAAGGTGGTTCCAAAATCTATCTGTCCACCCACAGCTGGGGCATTGCAATGCTGTGTTATGTTAGTTCATCTCGGCCGATGCACCGAGTACAAGCAGAGACCAGGGTACAGCAGACTGTGGTAGTGATTGCAGCAAGGACAGGAGAGCTCAAATTCATCAGGTGGCTCAAGATAGGGCATAGGTTTGAATTTAACATGGACTTTATGGTCAATGAGAGAAATAAAGCATTCTTTGTACCAGCTTGGCCTATACTGCAGTCAGCAGGTACCGGTGTGTGGACTAAATACTATGCACACAGGGCTGTGGGTGTTGTATACACACAGCAGTAGCTGATCCTTTCTATCAGATCTTAAAATGTTGGTTTGGGACGATGATTCTGCTGGAAACAGTGCTCTTGTTCCAGCAGCAGTCTTCTTTTGTTGAATTGATGGTTCAGACACTGTTCTTGTGGGCAGAATGGTCTCAAGTTGTAAGGACAGCAGACATGACCATATCCTCATCTTCTCTGTTCCATTTCTCAATCTAGTCATTTCAGGCAGCCTTTCTCCAGTTCTTTGTATGGTTCCTAGAGTTTCCATGTCCTAACAAGCCCAAGACCAAAATTATAATCACAGGATCCAGGCAACAGATTCAGATCATCTCTCAGATTTACCTAAATGGGGATCCATCCTCTTGGCTGCTGCCTGTGGGCTACCTTATAAGCATCTTCTATTAAAATTCATAAAAAGCTTATTCACTGGAGAGAGGTATTTTCCCATTTTGCTTCTTGCCCCCCAAAAACAGGCTTTAAGTGAACATTTTTCTTTCCTTCTAATACTAGAAGAGCTATTTGACCTGTTCTTACTTCTTTCCTCTTGTCAAGGAATTCTTTTTCCTGTTCCTGTTCTATGAGTATTCGTGTTCTTTGTTAGCTTCTGCTTAAGCTTTGCTAAACCCTGGATTGCTTACTTGCCCAACAAATATATGGGTCTCATTTACCTTTTACAGTAACCAAAACTGAAGTTATTGATTACCTGTTTCCTTCAGGACACGTTGTTAAACTGCTTCACTTCCAAACCAGAGAAACTGTACACAGCAGAAAATCCCCCTGAAAATGTAAAAAGGTCAATGGTGCATTTGATGACATGAGTGCTTATGAAGCCACATAATTCATCATTTGTTACTACAGAGCTTGTTCCTAGGGGGATTAGCATTTGCCAATAAATATACCATATGCTGGATTCTGTATGGAGATTTTTTTTAAGGTACCTTACTAAGTCATTAAGGATCTCCCATGACAACTATGACTAAAATGGGCCAAGCCCACCAGGGTTCCCTAGACCAGTGAAGCATGTGGGTTAAAGTATGAAGTCATGTCTCACTCTTGTACCAATTCTTCAGTGAGACGTTTACAATTAAATACTTTGCTTGTGACTTGTCTTCTGGGAAGAACTATTACTCCTCTATGAGGACATGGACTTAACCCTTCCTTCTCTCCAGAAGGAGAGGAAAGGAGAAGGAACAGAGGCAAAGGTAAAGAGGAATTTGAGCAGCAGTTAGTGGCCAGTGCAGTTTCGATTCCACAAAGAACCACAGAAATCGAAGATGGGTTGTTAGCCATTTCCTATTACTATTGAATTGTACTTAATTTTTGAATTGAAAGACCAAACAGAAAGAGTAGAACTAAATTTTGGAAGTTGGCCTCTGATAGGAAGGGCTTGTGTTTTTTCCACTTTCCTGCTGACATCCTCTTTCCCTAGCAAAGTTGCCTGAAAATGCAGAGAGAAAATGGGCTTTCCAGCAACTGCAGCAGGAAGCTCGGTGAGACAGACGCAGGCATGAGCTCACTCATGGCCCATAGCAGCCTACACCAACCAGCTGAGAAAATCTTTTTGCAGATGGTGAGAAAGCAGCAATTTGCTTCTTTGGATCTCAGCTATCTTCCTGACTCCCAGGCCAAAATAGTTAACATCTCCACCGCCTACCGTCAGCCTCTCCCGTGTGTGTTGTGCTCTGGCAGTAAATGAAACAATGGCTCTTTAAAACACACAACCCTTGTGCGTCTGCAGGCTCAGGAGCTCACTCAAAACTGTGTTTGCTTTTGATATAAAAACATTATACATACACACCCAATGCTACATGTGCTGAGCTAAAACCTAAATCTCATCAATGGAGACAAACTCTTTGAAGAACTAAGAATGACTGGGGGCAGGTCCACAGCATGTAAGAAACTCCGAGGCTCTCTGGAGATGAAAGATATTACTTAATTGTAAACACTGAGAAAAATTCCCAGGATAGCTGAAAATTGATGACAAAACTCCCAAGGAACTTCATTACAAGGAATATTTGGCTCGTATGTCACAGTACAGAGGGCTAAATTTTATCAAGTTGGATTCAGTGTAAATGACTAAATAAAGGAGCGGGGAGAAAGACGAAATAAAAACAATACTATTGTATGCTTTCTAAAATGGACGCTAAAAATAGGTACAATGTTAGGCTTGGGCTTTCTTGAAAAAAACCTTTTGTCCTGTAAAGTTTCTGTTTGCACTAGTGGAGATCTTTTCTGAAGTAAATGGTGCTACACTAGCGCAGAAACTTCCAGTTTAGGTAATATTGAGATGAATGCATATACTGCCTGTAGAAATAAATATGGCTTCTTTTCTTCATAGACTATGTAGAAATAGTGTGAGAACTATCAGAAACCTGACAAATCTGAGAAGAACTAGAACAAGAACAGGATGGGCCTTCTTATCTGTTTAAGCTTATTCTTTCATGTGAAAAAAACTTTCAATAAAGGTAAATCCAAGCAACTCACAACAGGTAATCCTGCTGGCCTGACCAATACAGAAATGGCATTACTTCAGTGCTAAGAAGTAAATGGTTCATAAAACTGGCAATTGGGACACTTTTTTTTCCGGACTAAATTTAAAACAGTTGCAGTAGCCAAAATGAACCAAGACCAGAGCCATGCATGAAGGCACCATTCTGAACAGACCAAAATGTACTATCTGATTAACAGATCTTTTCTGTGTCTTTCCACACTGTGGAAGCTGATGTGTCTTTCTTTTTTTTCCTCTCCTATACCTAAAATAACTCTTCATCTCACTGTGTTTGAAGAGGTGAAAGTTGTAGAACACCTGGTGATTTAAGACAAGTGCTGTGTAAGCGATCCATTCCTCCTGCAGTCATGGTGGTACACAGAAGAAATGATAGATTTTTCTGTGTCTGTTTTAGAATACAGAGAACCCAAGAGTCCACATCATCCTGACCATTACAGTATGGTTCTGCTCTGAGACACATAAGGGAAAGGACACCAAATGGGCTTTTCATGAAAAACCGTGTCTGACAGCCTCACCACTTGCAAATCATTGAGTTGCCAATTTTTTTCTTTCCTATCAATAAGGTAAGATAGAAACCAGAATGGAGACGTCTAGCCAGACAGGCAATTAACACATCCAAATTCTTGAAAGAGGATGTGGATTACCTGTGGTAGTTGTGAGAAGCCATCACATCCAGGTAATTATGATGCCTTTGAGATCTCCATGTCTATTGCCTGGAGCAGTACCATGATTTTCGGCTGCCAGATTTTTTTTCCCCAGCAGTCAGTTCTAGAGCCACTGTAGACTTCTAAATTATTATTTTGGCTGATTAAACAGAGAAGGCTTGAGTTAATAATCCACAGGCTGATCTCACTGCTCTGCAGATGTCAGGCCCTGGCTCCCAAACAGAGACGACCTCTGCTGTCTTTTCAATCATGTTGTAACACATTACAAGTACAGTTGTTATGAAAAAGAACACACTTTTCACTCCAGTACTTCTGGCCACCAAAATTTACATTATAAACAAGGTTTGAAAGAATTTTAATATCAGTGTAGACACACCCTTTTTAATAGCAATGTGTTTCCTCTGGTTTGAAGATGAGGTCACAAACACCCATTTAGTTATCTCTCAACAGGGCTGCATCCCAACAAAGCACATAGAATCACAGAATCACAAGATTAGAAAAGATCTTTAAGATCATCAAGTCCAATTGTTCCCATCCTATGCTAAACCATACCCCTAAGTACCTCATCTACCCTTTTTTTGAACACATCCAGGGAAGGTGACTCAATCCCCTCCCTGGGCAGCCTGTTCCAGGCCCTGACAACATTTTCAGTGAAATTTTTTTTCTAACATCTAATCTGAACCTGCCCTGGCACAGCTTTATTCCATTTCCCCTTGACTTATCTCCTGTCACCTCGCTGAAGAGACCATCGCCCACCTCTCTACAACCTGCCTTCAGGTAGTTGTAGGTGGTGATAAGGTCTCCCCTCAGCCTCTTCTTCTCCAGGCTAAACAGCCCCAGCTCCCTCAGCTGCTCCTCATAGGATTTGCCCTCCAGCCCCTGCACCAGCCTGGCTGCCCTTCTCTGGACTCGCTCCAGGACCACAATGTCCTTCTTATGGTGAGGAGCCCAGAACCGGACACAGTACTCAAGGTGTGGCCTCACCAAAGCCGAGTACAGGGGCACAACTACCTACCTAGACTTACTGGCCACACTGTTTTTGATACAAGCCAAGATGCCTTTGGCTTTCCTGGCCACCTGTGCACACTGCTGGCTCATATTCAGTCAGCAGTCAACCAACACCCCCAGGTCCTTTTCTGCCTGATGTGCAGCACTCCACACTTAATTACTGTGTGTTCTTCCATGTTGATTTGGTCAAACCGTTCATGTTTGCCTAAGTACTGCTTTAAATTAGAAGAAAAATAAAATAAAACAAATAAAAACACCTCAAAAAAACACTGCTGGTGAGCCTGCCTTTATTCAGAAACATTTTGTCCTCATCTGATCCAAAGTTACTCTTCTCTCTCATCATATGCATGCCCACCCTAAGGAAAACAGAGCAAAGCAGAGGACTCTGATTATTATCCGTATCTATTGCTGTTTTGCACATAATCTTGTGCTACCATTACCCTGAGCATTGCTTGCCACTTTCAGAGCTGTCCTGAAATGTTACACACTCTGTCTCCCTCTGGTGATCAGCGAGGCCTCATGGCTGCAAGCATCTCTGTGCCGTTGTACTTTGTAGTTTGTCGCTCCTGTTCTACACTCAGGCTACCCCTCATTTTCCACTTAGAACCCAAATGATCATATGAAAACAATGTCTGCATTCTTCCCCACAAACCTTTTTTTATTTTTTTTTAACGGCTCAGTCCCTGCATTGTCTTGCCAACAGTTTGCTGAAATATTTTCCGTAATACTTTCAATGCCAGAAGCTGAAGACCATGTTAAAGAGCTGTGTGCTCTAAAACCTGGAGCATGCTGCATTTCAAGTGGCACAAAAAGGCACCCAGAATACAGCATTTAATACTCTAAGGACAGTTGCTAATAGGATGATCATACTGCTGGGTTATGACTTTGCAGTTACTGGTTTTCAAATACATTTTCAATGTACACAGTTTGAACTTTGCTCCTAAAAAGTTTGTATGTAAAAACTTTCCAAACATATGTTCAGTCAAGTTCTAAATATATCACTAGGAAAATTTTGGCTCCTGAAAAGGCTTTTATCTGAAATATTTCTTGAACAGATCCCTGGTGTCTTGCACAGCATGCTTTCACTACTTTGAAGTTACCATTATTCTGAACAAGCAATGTGTTTGACTGACATGCGTTCTGCTACATTAACTTATACTAGGAGTGCAAAATGCCAGAGAAAACCTGTTTAACAGGTAGCTGCCAAGTTAAATTTATACCTAAGTGACATCTTAAATTATTCTGACATATATACACACACACACACATTTTGATATACATATAGGAGAATATCTATCCATACATCCATCTAGAGGACAAGGGTAGAAGTGCAAAATTGTTCCTTGCTAGAAGTAGATTTCTTCTGTTTCTGGACACCTGTCCTGTCTTTGCTTTCAGAATAAATTCCTTTCATTTGCGTATACAACTTAATAGTCCACGAGATGGGACTTCCAAGAGCTTAAAAAGGTGCCCTTTCAGGAGGAATATGAAGTGGCCTCTTGACTGCCAAGCCCTTCTCTAAGAGACAGCAATGGAGATCGCCAAGTGGCTTAGCTCCGCTGGTTTCAATCACTACCAGACCTTCTTCCCCTTGGTCTCTGCTGGATATGGCCCAGTCCTTGTTTTAAAGGCTGTTCAGAGCAGATAGCACGCTTGCTAAACAGACAGATTCTGGACTAAAAATTTTGCATCAAAGTTCAGATCTTCCCTCTCTTTCTAATGAAAAAGGATGATTAACAGCAGCCTGAATACACTACTGTTTTTCACGTGGCAAACTCCCTTACCCGAGCAAACTAGGAATTCAAAAGAGCAAGTGTCACTCCTTTTCCAATAGTGGATGTTTATAAATAAAGCCTCAAAATGAGTTGAAACGTATTTAAGCATTTGATCTCCAGATGGATGCTTTGTTTATTTAGCACTGCCTAATGAGATATACGCTTATTTTAGATTTGCTGTAAAGGTATAATAAAACGCAAAGGAGGAAAATGCCTGGGTTTCTTTATGGCAACAGCATAGAAAGGATTTTCTTGGTTTCTTTTACTGTGGACTCTTGCAGCATTTGCTTAACTTGTTCATGTGAAGACAGCAAAATCTTTCGTTGTGGATACCAAAAGATTCTTTGTACTTTTTAATGCCTTTTAATGCTTTGAAGTACTCTTTAAAGCACTTCCCTCCACACTGACAGGTTTACAAAGACACAGCGTAATTTTACTGAAAACTGGGAAAAATTATCTCCAGCTCCATCACTGGGCACTGGAAATCATTGGATGGCTATTTTCCATCATAGAATTAGAAATGCCTATGACTATTGATTACTTTCTAACTACTTCATAGCATAGAGGGAAAATAGCTTCAGAAAAGCAGTATTGGAGAGGATGCCTGGGAACATACCAGGCAAACATTTTCCAGTCAGTGGGGACATCCAAGTGACTTTTAGGTGAGAACAGTCAGCACTTTGCCCACAGCATGGTTTGAAACTGCTTAAAAGTATAGATTTAAAACTATTTCTTGCAAATGGTTTCCCAGGAAAGAAAATCAGGGATTCAGAAATAATAGGCTACAGATTTTGAGGCTGTTTCTTTGTCTTGTTAAGATTTTTATGAAGACAATTTACAATTGGGAACTTTAATGTCATCTCTAAGGAGTGCTCTAAAGGGTATTCTCATTATTAAGTGTCTCAGAAAATAATTAGTAAAAATGCCTCGAATGACAAAAGTAATTTTTTCCTGTGCAGAGAAAACACACATACCTTGCTGAAATCTCTAGGATGTCTTTTTATGCATAGCTCCATCAAGGGGAAGACAGAACCCATGTTTGGGCAACAGAGAAAGGAACTGAGGGTCGAGTACCAGACAGGATCTCTCCCAGGATTGCCACCATCTCACCCCACACTTGCTTTACTAGCTTGCTTGAACAGTGGCAGCTTCTCTTCACCAAAATGGGTACCTTTAGTGGCTGCTGGAGGCACTTCCTTTTCACTTAGCGTGGGCTCATCGCTTACTGAGAGGAAGTGATCTGTCTTTTCTCCTGTGCCACTACTGCGTGTGCAGCAAAATCTGACAATTTTTCCTGAATCTTTTCCTGTAGCTCAGAAAGCTGGTGCCTAGTGAAAGCTGGCCTTGCATAGTGCAAAAGGCTTTTATCTGGTTTCTTAATGGATGGGAAATGTATTATAGAAGCTGACATTTTAAAGGACAGGCATTTCAAAGTTATGCCACCTATTTGATTCCTTAGCAAACCTTTATGTGGATTTTATTTGATCAATGTTTCTTACATAATAAAAAGCATATAATAGACCTCTGGCAGAACTGTTAGTTGTCTTGAAGGTGTTATAAAAGCCATGAGTTGTAAAAACAACAGTTTTCTCTGTTTAGCTGATTCTGCCACAACTGAATCACAGATCCTTTAAAAGACAGCAGCCTGAAAGGGATGTCAGAATGTCGTGGCATTTTCAATGGTAGTTGCTGGCATGTAATTTCTGTTAGTTGTTTCTCCTACCTGCTCTTAAAATCCTCCAATTATGATTCTGTCACATCTTCCCCCAGGCTATAGATTCCAGTGCTATCATTACTTCTGGAAGGTTTTGCTAATACATAACCTCGATTCCCTTTGCTACAGTTCTGTATTCACTGCTTCTTCTTCTTCTACCCATAGTAACCAATGTGCAGAGCAACATAGAGAAGCATTTATTCCCATCCTCCTTTTTATTTGCATAGTGGAGGGCAGTTGTCTTGCCTTTGTCACTTGTCTTTTTTTTGTTGTTGTTGTAAAGAACTCCTTTCCAATGTTTCCTTATGGCTTTGCACTTGTGCACCTCCATGTTTCATTGTTCAGTGTATTTCCAGGTTTGCTGTCCATATCCACAGCTGAGAAATAAAATGCAGGGTTTTTTTCTACTGCGCTTCCATTCAGAGGTGTTATCTGTGTTCATATGCAGACACACACACATATGGCTGGGCAGCAGCTTTTTGCATTGCAAAACACCTGAATTGGTCCCTGTTCTGCAGTTCTCAAGGTTCTCCAGATGCCTGCACACCATTGACAAGTTTACATTCACA
>VZTU01006846.1:23798-35072 GCA_013400835.1 Zapornia atra
AAAAAAAAAAAAAAGGAGGCGGAAATATCAGAGCCAAATTAATGCACAAATAAAATGTGAAACTGCCCTTTCCAGTGTATGTGTCTGTCTCAGTTTACGGTTATTTAACCTCTGCATCGCTACTCACAAGGAATTCATTACTATGATGTCACAGTGAATATTACACAGAGAAGGATGTAACCCTGCTTCCATTCCTAATTAGGATTTGAGTCTCTTCACTTTCTCTTACAAAGAAAACTCCTTAAAATCAAAACTTAGAATGGTTATTTCAATGCCAAAGATGACTTCTGAAGAAAATGTTAGAGAAGCTACTGTTACCTATTTGTGGGAGTTGACATTTTAAAAGGTGAAAAAAGCCCACAAGGCCACGTACCTACTATATAAGTCACATCACAATGCAAAGATAGCATATTCTAAACACTGTGAAAGTACTAGCTCCCTGCATAGCATTGATTTCATAAATCTAAACTTCATCTGGTATTAATAATAGCAACGTAAGACCTCATAAAAAGTCAGGGCCATTTGCACTCAAAACCTTTTCAGATATGAAATACTGAAAAGCATGAGAAAGGTGATGTGAATTTATTTCAGTACTATTAGAATAATAAATAAAATTTAGAACTCCAAATGTTCTGTAGTGAGGAAACAGCCACCTCAAGTAAGTCTGTTTTTCAAAGAGCGTAAATTGCAGAGACCATTCTTTCCCTATGATATATGTCAGAGCTCATAATATTCCACACTCTTATTTTAAACCATATTTCCTCTAAGCAAGGGTAAGGTGACAAAATTAAGGTTAGTGTGAGACAGTGAATTCATAAATTTAATTTCTTTTTTGGCAATCAACTTCTACTCTGATGAGTGCACAGTTCTCACAGTGTACAGCATTCACATGCCTGTACTAGTAACCCCATCTTCAACTCATTTTGTGCTTTTTCTCCTGCAGCAAACTGAAACAGACACTGAAGAATATGTGTGTATCTACAACAGACAAAAGGATAGCTTAAAGGATAGGTAAAAGGGATAGGTTCTCCTTGACCTGCAACTGGCTCCTTTGATGATGACAACCACAAGTGAGTTCTAGCTGGAAAGAAAAGTAGTGACCAGCTACGAAACAAATTTTTAAATAATAGAGTATTGTTTACAGACTCGCTCACTTAATTAAAAAGATACTGAAACCTATCCTTTTACAGGAATTAATGAATGATGAGAGATCTGCTCTCACATAATGCGATCTCATACTCAAAGTATAACAGCCCTGGAGCTCACCAGTACTCAAGATGTGAGACCACTTGGAGAGACCAGTCAGCAAATATCATAGAAAATGAGCTAGAAGGCAGCATTTGGTCCCACTGTGCCTGTTGAGAGGGTGGACAGGGAATACAAACACCATGATTTTTTTTTTTTAAAAGGACAAAACAACTCTTTCCAGCGTGGTTCTCTACTTCAGCAGGAGTTTGGAGTTTACATCCCTTTCCTAGCTCTGGCCATCGATGCCTACAGATGTTTTTATGCTGTCTTTGTACTTCAACAGTAGCTCCCTAACAAATGTGAAACAGGGAGAAGTGCTGTGTATGTCTTCCAGAAAAGAAAATGAATTAGAACACAATGATAAACCAAGTTCCATTTGCATGTGAATTACTGATTTAATTTCAAAGTCTTCAGAGTCCTATCAGAAAGAAGTTGTGTGCTTGCATGCCTTCCATGCATCACACTGGAAGTCGGTCATAGAAATCAGGGGGACATGTTAGCAGGCTCTGAATCTCTGAATTCAGCCCTCTGTCTTTACTTTCCTCCTCTTTAACATTACACCATTTATATCAATTTCTGGGACTTCTAACAGGGTATGTAAACAATACATACAATTTCTGGAGTTTTGACTTTTTACACAAGCTAATGCAGGCTAAAGTTTTAATGTGCCTAAGAATTCTTATTAATCTGAAAACAGATTTTGTTGGTAACTGGGTTTATGAATTATTGCTGTCAGTAATGTATGGTGGACCACCGTAACATCAAACTACAAAATTTCCAGGGGTTCTTAGCATCCTCTGCTATTCACCTAATACAAAATATATTATATTCTGCTGTAAATCTGATTTTTGCTCTGTTGAGAAACAGAGACTATTCATTTCATGCTCAAAACTTCCAATATTTACACAACATTACACACTGCCAAAATCTAGAAGGTCAGCTTCAAGCCCATGAGGTAAAAAAATCACACTTACTTCACAGAACACATGTACCATTTAGACAGGTCACAGCTTCAGCCGATAACTGGTGTACCACGAAATTGTGCAAATCCAGACTGCTATACAATTCCAGTCGCCTTACCTGGGGGATGTGGGCAATGACTTGCCCTCTGACCACTGGGCTTCTAAGAGCTGCTGGAGTTGGTTCTGTAATGTCACACGTTCCACCGTCTGCCTGCAAGAAAACATTAAGACTGTTTACCTTGAATTGTAAAACTGTCAGCATCAGTAAGCTACGGGACAAATGATACTACCTGCTCAACTCTGTATTCAGAAAGTTTTCTTCACCTACACTTAGTGAATAAAAAAAGAAGTCATAAGTAATAGCATAAACAGAGAGTTTTTACTTGTCTCTGAACCCCTGTGGATGTTTTCTAAGCAATGTACAAGAGCAACAAGAGGGACGCTTACTTGTCAGAGATTATTTATTATACCTTCATGTAAGAGCTAGAGTGGGATCATAAGCAGCAGTTAGTGGAACTGAGAGGCACACAGAAAATAATAGGCCAGTAATAAAGCTATGGCAGGGCAAACTTAGGGCCACTAGGTTCTTAATTTTTGTGTAAAGGAAGAAGAAAGGGACAGATTAAGAAGTCACTTCCTACATTTGGTGGATGGCTTTTACTCAGGTGAACTGAGTAAACTGCTCTCTCCTTTTCTACCTGCAAAAGGAGAAGCCTTTCCTCTTGGAAGGGCTGGTCCAAGCTTCTTCAGCTGCAGAATGGAGTTAAGTGTGACCTCTGCATATTCAGGGGAGTAGGAAAAAAAACATCTTGCTGCCCAGCCTGTGCTCTGCACCCACCTTATACTCAACAGTGCTCTATAGCTACTGCACACTATCACTTTCATGTGGTGTTTTGATCTACACTGCTTTGCAAATTCTTTTAGAGACAAATGTTTAAAAAATGGTAATAGCAGGTATAAATCAGTAACGTGAAAGTGACATCCATAAGAGAAACCACATTTGCCATAGGACTGTAATCACAGTTTTTGTTATACTACCTCATACTTCTCTCCATAGGAAGGACTCAGATGAACCAAGATAACCTGCAAACTTTCAAGCAGTTCTATGAAAATAAAAGAATAGATCAATTTGCCATAAAAAGTCCTTTTTCCTCTCCCTGCTCCTATCCAATTCAGACCTTCCACTCTAGCATCAAAACATCCCTTTAGCTTCTTGACCACAGCAAACAACATTCAATCTTGTTTAATGACCTCTAAGTTCCAATGCCTCTAAATCAGGCACAGACAGATTTATTGGGAAACAAGAGCCTTACAGCTTTTTGTTGTATATATGCACATATACTTTCACCTGGAATACAACTGGTACACTTTGGTTTAATCCCTTGACCTGATCAAATGACCATGAGAAAATCTTCTTATCTGCTTCTCCCAGGCTCTGCTGCTGTTGCTGTAGAAGGAATGTTTTTAGTACTTTTCCTCTTATTGGATCTGCAGAACTCATACAATTCTCTGCCAGTGAGCTGGACTTCTTCCTAGCTCACATGCCATCAGCAGAAGAGTTAGCTGAGTTCCAAAGGCAGTCTTTAAAACTGGTAATGTCAAAGCCAGAAAGAATCCAGATGACTTTTTAGACTCGGGTTTGTATTTGCAGGGCTGGCAGAAAACAAATGTTTTACTTTTAACATGTCAGAGTGAATCTGAAAAGCACTACAGAAATAAAGTCAGATCTTGACATACTGCCCTGCCATCACATTTGGCAATACAACCATGCTTTATGTAGATCCTTTCTTCCTTTAATTTTCCATCTTCCTTCCTCTTGCCTACACACTTCCTCAGACTGTTTTAAAATGACTCCTACCATCTGTCAGCTTTGGCTGATACTCTAAGAGCTAGAGAAATTTTGAGATTAGATTTTGACACAATTTATCTGTTTTATTTGTCTTTTATGCTTCCTTCACTTTCTATTTCTAAATATCTAGATAATGTAACTAATAGCTTCCTATGCATTTAGCTTTAATGGAATCTCTCTCACCTCTTTTGCTGAGTTAATGTTCTCATTCCACTTAAGTATTTTATTGTGCTAAAAGAATGAAAGTTTTCTTCATTTTCACAGCTTAACTGTTTAGTAAATAGCTCACAGAAACCCACATGCCTCAGTAGCACTATCCCTTAAGATATATAACATACAGATATAAAGCTAAGATAACATTGACAACAAAAAATCGCAACTTCTTGGAATAGCAATACTGTTAAGCATCATATTTAGGAGATAAGATCATTGTAGCTTCACAGGTAAAAAGATCCACTTATATTATGATATTTAACGTCCAAATTCTGAGGGTCTGGGGTTAGACAATGTTCCCAGAAAGTAAGGGCCCTTCTGTGTCTATACTTAGATAGCTGAGGACCCCAGATACCTCCGAATAAAATCAGGGAGCTCGGTAACCAAACAGGAAACAGCTTGAAGCACTGGGCTCTACTGGAGTATCTCTAACAGACTGTTGCCTTACTTGTCTATTTTGTTTCCAATAAAACAAGAATGGACACTCTACAAAGCAGAAAATGAAACAGCTTAACTAAGAAAAAAAAGACTGAGCACTGTAAAGTTTCTACTGGTTTTCTTGCTATATATCTAAATAGCACTTACTACCATAACTGAAACCAAACCAACAAACAACATAGCAACATGTACACACTTTACCATACCACTACAATAATTTTTGTATTCAGCTAATTCTATAGCTACTCCTATGAAGTTTCAGGAAAATCCTGGATTTTGTTTACAGAACACAGAAAAGTGGTGGCAATGGAGGATAGACAACCATGGTCTCATCTTCATCTTTTGACTTGTGGTTTGCTTTGGTCTTTGCCTTGCCAGAGGTCTTGGCTTGACAGTGTATCAAAAAGGTCAACAAGGGTCTCATTCATTAATTGCTTTGCATGTCCAGGTCCGTAAGCATAGGACAGTGCAACCTTTTGGGAATGCAGGTGGAAGAGGCTGTCTTCAAGCAGCATTGTAAAAGAAGACTAGAAAAGCGCTTATTAGTTCTGACTTGGTCTCTTCAGGCCAGAAAAGCCCAAACAAGCTAATGTTACCAGTGCTGGAAAACATGTATTTGTGCAGCTAGCAATATTCTATGCTGCCTACTAAGGTTTTTTTTTAGACTGATTAATCAGTGAGGGAGTAACTAAGATTCTATTACCTATGGAGACCTTGGGAAGTTAAATAAAAGCTAAGAATTTTTACAGACTCCATGAGAAACTTTTGTGACTGTCCTAAGCATTTAGTTCAGAAAGTCCAACTGGATTGACCAAACTTCTATAATTAGCAAGATATGTAAACTAAAGCTTTTGTTTTGAAGCCAGTAACAGCAGTGTTTGTGGGTCACTTTCGTTTTACCTATGGAAAGTATTGCTTTGCTCCTTCCCTCTTTGGGGCAACAGTCCAGTTAACCCTTTTGTGAAGATCCAGTGGAACACTTGTAGTTACCACTTATTTTTTTCTTTAAAATACAAAGGCTTTTCTGTCCAAAAGGAGACTCAAGCTCAAAAGGTTTTGCTTTACTCCTCTGTTTTTGTCATCTGAGATGTTTTGGATCAAAGAACTAAATGATGTGAAGACAGGTAAGATGTGATTTTTTTGGTTTTGTGTCTGCTTTTCAGGAATGACTCCAGAAGGGTAAGTTCTCTCTAGAACTGCTCTGTGTTGCCCTGATGACTGGAAGAGCTCATAAAAAGAGAATCATAGAATCACAGAATGATAAGAATGAAAGATGGTACTTCTTTCTTTGCTTTAGGACCTTTGAAGATAGGTATAGCTAGGTGCTGGTATAAGAAAGTTTCTGTGCTGCTCTTCTCCTTGCATGACTTCATCCATTTAAGTCTTCTGTGGTTGGGGGGACACAGTGTTATCAGAGAGAGGTTCTTATCACTGGCTAATAAAGTACCCAGAATAAAAGAAGATTGTATGATCAGTTCATGTCTACAGCAGCTGAGGGAAGGCTGGGAAGCACATAAGGCCTTTCTGTATTGATATTCACCATCTGAGTAATCTATCATGACACAATCATAACTCCTCTGTGTCTAGAAGAATGTCCGTTAACAGCAGAAGAAGTAGGCAGAGAAGATTCAGGAAAGCCAGCTCAGCTGCTGAAGTTGGAGCTATTCGTATGTAACAACAGTATGCATGTAACAGTTTGAAGTGACTTAGACTGTAAACTGGACTTCCATCTGTTGACATCTGATGCTTTCAGGATCTTCAGAGGTGCTGTGGCAATTAGTTCTCCTACTATGCTAGAGGTAAGGCTCCTTGAAAAGTTTCCCCAGGCACCAACTTCACGCCATGCTTGGATTTTTATGCAGGACAGGACTGCAAAACTGGGCAAGAGTCTTCTTCCATCATCCCTTCTGACTCCTGAGCACAGGCCTCTGAACATGGTCCACTGCTTCTATCAGAGCCACTCATGGTCTGAGGCTTGCAGCCCAGATAGACACACAGAAGCTGTTCCTTTAAGCACAAACTATAATATTTCACTGCCTCAGTAAACTGCAACAGGGATGCAAAAGAGTCTCACATGTCTTTGCAGAAGAGGAAGAAAAGGTTTCTGCTGCACTCACTGGAGCTAAATCTGAAGCTTGAAAGAAATAAGCTGCTGAAGGGAAGTAGATTTAAATCCAGCTGAGACAATCAAAAGACCCCATCAGGAGCCAGATAAAAATCACTTAAATGACTTTCTAGGCATGCATTCTGTGAGCTGGGAAGGGGAAGACATGGAAAAGTGTTAATGCTTTTGTCAGGCAAGTAGAGTATTTTACGGGGATAAAGAGCCTGCTGACTGACATATGAAGTCTTTTGTTTCTGTATGAGATGTAACATACCAAGTACCAGGTGAGCACTGAAGAGAACTGAAACGAGAGTCTGAGGTTGCCATTTCTACTTCCTTCTCTCTGCGCTTTTTTTCTGCTGACTTATGGGGAAAAATAACCTCATGCTATATTGAGATGAGTCAGATGTTAATGCAGGCTACTCAGGAAATACCCTATATTCTGGTTTGTTTTTTTTTTTTCCTTTATAGCAGTTGATTTGTGTATTTTAGTATTTCTCAGCAAATGAGCCAATGTGCCAACTAAAAAACACGTGGTACCTTGAAATTGCCAGTAAACAGTGTTAGAATGCAAAATGATGAAAACTGTGAAAATCACAATCCTTAGTTCACTGTTTGCATTTATAGGGATAGAAACATAAAAGAAGACATCACAAAGAGAAAATGCCTTTATAATAGAAAACTTAGAGGTGCTAAGATAAAAATAAGCATACTTCAAATACAGGAAGATATTCTGCAATGACAGAGAGGACTGCTACTACATGCTCCTTTTGCTGTAAAAACACTACAAAATAAATTAACGATTACACCAAAAGAGTGAATTAATAATACAGATTTTTTTACCCTTATTTTGAAGATATCCACTCCTGCAGCCCCTCTGCTAACAAGGTCTTGTAATTTATACCCAGTACAATTACCCACAAGCCGCTTGCATAAAATGATATGTGGATACAAGGAATATAATATATTATATGTGAATATAAGGATGAATGTTTTCACTGAGAGGGTGACGGAGCACTGGGACAGGCTGCCCAGAGAGGTTGTGGAGTCTCCTTCTCCGGAGACATTCAAAACCCACCTGGACATGTTCCTGTGTGCTTTAGTCTAGGTGATCCTGCTCTGGCAGGGCAGTTGGACTAGACAATCTTTCGAGGTCCCTTCCAACTCCCAATGCTCTGTGATTCTGTGATATGGTCTCATCTAAATACGGGATTATCAGAAGCTTCCACTAGGTATCTGGCAAGCTATCATCTATCTACATTAGAACAACAACTCTGAGTCTCATGTGCCTGTCTACATCCTAACTCACAGTAACTGCACCTACAATAAAAGAAAGCGATTGCATAAATCCATGTTTCAAACTAACAGGCTTTTTTAAAGAAAGATTATTAAAAACCATGCTAAAATAAAACCAGCTTCTATGAAGAAAAAACAGAACATATTTCCTGAGTAACCACTGTGGGCTTTGGTGATCTTCCAAGTTGAAAAAACTCCTCCAACTTCTATTTCCATTATTCCTCCCAACAACAACACCCAGAACTGTAACTGCAAAGAGCCACCCACTGCATATAAAAGCATGCTAAGTGAACAGAAATTATGATCAGTAATGATGTGATCCTAAGGTATGCAAAGGGAAAGGGCCTGGATTGCTTCATACATACCCTTTTCCACTCCCTTCATCGACGGTCAAAGCAAACTGCCGCAAAGGGAATAGCTGAAAAGCTGAGTTGCTAAAGGTGAAGGGGCAAATGCTTAAGAGCAGGAAAGAGTGGAGAAGTAAGGTAGAAATATTACTTGAAAATGTCATATATAAGAATCTGAAAAGAGACACTGCTGATAAATTGAAGACAAAGTAGGGTATTGCTTCAAGAATGATCCCTCTGCTAACAATGAAACACTTACTCCTTCAGCTGCTTAGTTAGCTTGACAACCTGAGAGGCCAATGACATACACGTCTCCACAACTACTAAGTAGCGGGAGCACATGGTGTGCCCATGTCGCTCAGCACTTTGTGAAGGTTTCTCTCCTACATGGTTTTGCATGGTGACATTTGCTCCATATTCAACCAAAGTCTGTAAAAACATAAAAGGAAACATTAATACCTGTAGGTATAAGTCTCTGCTGTCACTTCTGGTCAACCACAAGAATGGCTGGATGCAAAACACTCCTGAATAAAAGGCTTGAAATTGTTGGTCCAATCCAGTAATTCCCAAAATTGGTCACTGACATGTCTGTGTGCAGCCTGAACTTAAAGCACATGCCCCTGAAATCTATTACTCAGGTGCAAGGATAACACAGAAGAGTGAGCTCCTGTTCAGAAGAACTATAAAAAGATTATCTTCTTCCCTCTTCTTCCCCTATGGTTCTACTAATTTTTTTTTCTGTTAATTTGTTTGTACAGCACAGTGTTACTTGTAGCATTCATACAATGAGTGGTACTACCAAATGAAAATGGAGAACTTAGATTTAGGTACCTATTGCTTTTCTCCTGAGCCTCAGCAACAAACTTTCAGATGCACCTGTCCATGCATTACTGAACTTTGTGCTAACTTTGTACATGGTAGAAAAGAAGACACAGGAAAGTGCAATTCAAAGGACATCTGTGCTAGGTAAGATCAGAGTCCAAGGCAATGTGAACACATTGCTAACCAGTTTACAGAGCGTGGTGATCATCTGTAATGGATTATTAGGTCTGGTATATGTTGTTCTT
Source organism: Zapornia atra (assembly GCA_013400835.1). Classification (NCBI taxonomy): domain Eukaryota; kingdom Metazoa; phylum Chordata; class Aves; order Gruiformes; family Rallidae; genus Zapornia; species Zapornia atra. The sequence goes on from VZTU01006846.1 coordinate 33,323, forward strand.
GGGATCTCTGCACTGCAAGGAATTGCAACACACCCTTTGAATCTCATTTTAGGAGTGCCTTTGCTACAGTATCTGCTGACTCCTTTTGTGGTTTTGCTCTCCATTTCCTACCACAGCAAAATCACTGAGTTTAAGACACGCAACACAGCAGTCTCAGTGTCCTGATTCCTTAGCCAAATTATGTTTGGATATAAGAGGTATGGCAGATACTTTTCCAACAACTCCTTAAGGTCATAAAGACCCAAATTTCTTTTTGCAGAAAGAAATCTGTTCGATGACTTTTTTTCAGTCTGGTTAGGTGAAGGTTTTTTTGTTTGTCCTTTTTAAAAAAAAAGTTAAAAAATACCTCATTGTTTTGCACTTTCTTGGTTACCCACTATTTTCTTTTAGAGATACTTAAATATGCATCAACTTTTAGTCTTTAAGAAAAATAATGGTTTATACTCTAATGTATACCCCTGTGTTACCCACACTACAAGTAGGAAATCCTAGCTTTTTGCTACAGAATCATGCAGGTTGTGAGCATGACATTTGACTTACCTCTGGGACTTTGGAATCCAGAGTGTTGTAAGGACAAAAGAAGTCTGTCAGGCTGACCTCAAGACATCCAACAACTCAAGCAAGAATTGAGATCAAAATTTCACTCTTTCAGATCTGTTTGTGATAATGTTTTATGCACTGTTCACTTCATTTAAGAGCCTAGAATAGGACCTGAATGTCCTCAGCAATATTCAGACACACATTGCTCATAGTAGTCCAGAAAAAATTCTGAACAAATTCATAATGCATCCAAACACTATGAGATCTTTAACATTACACATACACATGCAGAAGAGGAAGTGCATGGGCAGCTCTTGGTTATTCAATCAGAGCTGGTAAGCCGCTAAGGATTGGAGTGGCCTTATTGACTGAGAACAGTAGGCATGAGACCTCTGCACCTGCTGTCAGAAAACACTAATGTTGATCTGTCTGGTCTGCTAAATCTGCAACAGTGTTGGACAGCATCTCATGTTCGTAAGTTTGGTTTAATTTGCCAATACAGAAGATAAAGAAGGGAGAGTTATGACCCTACAGAAAGGAGTCATAGTTTGGAACAAGATAGGAGTGTCAGTTGCTCATAAACACAACAAATGAGAGGGCGAGGGAATCACTGTCAGACTGCCACCCCCTTTTGTAGTCTACTTAAAATCCTCCTGCCTCTTTTATAGCTGCTTTCTTTTTACTGAATTACTCACTTATACATTGCTTTAAATTTGGCTATAAGGTCACTGGACAGAGGACTTAGTTTCTCATCAAAGCAAAACATCCACTAAACTTAAGACTGCAAGATGTTCATGATGTGACATTACTATTGTTCATTTTTGTTGTCATCAGACATCTTCATGATTTGTTTCTCATGGCTTCACTGTAACACAAAATGCTTCTTGATTTGTGTATTTACCTACAATAAAATATTCTTGAGACTTCTAAGCCATTTAATTAAGGTTTATTCTTAATGGGGAAAGCAGGGCTATTCTCTTTTTGATTTAGTTTTATCCATGAGAACAGCCTGCAGATGTCACCACTGTTCAAAATCATCTACCCTCATTTCTCCTGTATATCTTGATGAGGCAGTGGTGAGTTAGCAACCCTAAGCACACACAACTAGTAAACCATAAACATTTATTCTAGCCATTTTTTCTTACTGAGCATAGCAATTGTGCACAATACAAGAATAAAACCAATAGATTCAGCACAGATGTGATGATTT
>VZTU01006853.1:1676-12879 GCA_013400835.1 Zapornia atra
TTCCCTTCAACCAGCTCTCAATCCACCTCACTACTTGACATTCCAGACCACACTTTCTCAGTTTAGGCACAAGGATGCTGTGGGAGATGGTGTCAAATGCTTTACTGAGATCAAGGTAGACCACGTACACTACTCTACTGTCATCTATCCACCTGGTTATGTCTTCATAGAAGGCTATATGATTGGTCAAACATTACTTCCCCTCAGTGAAACCATGCTGACTACTCCTAATGACCCCACCTTGTCTTTAATGCGCTGAGAAATTGCACAGAGGGTAAGTTGTTCCCCTTTGTTTCCAGGGGGTTGGAGGTGAAGCTGACCTGCCTGTTGTTACCCAGGTCCTCCTTCTTGCCCTTTTGGAAGACTGGAGTGACATTGGCTTTCTTCCAGTCCGCAGCCACCTCTGTTTCCCACAATTTACCAAAGATGATGGAAAATGGCCTAGCGGTGACTTCTGCCAGCCCCCTCATCACCCATGGGTGCATCCATCAGGGAGAAGGCACCCTGAGTTTTCCTTTGAGAAGAGATTTGCATTTTAGCCATTGATGTGTCTGGGGCTTAATTTAGGGAATGTATTCTTAGCCTCACATTAGCTTTTACATGTGTAGATTAAGTCTTGATGGGAAGGCTGCACGATGAGCTCCAAACTTAGCTTACTTTCTGTGAATGTTTGTACAATGTATTTTTATATAAGCAATTATAATCATAAAAACGTGGCACTAGAGCTCACCACACTAATAAAACATAAAGCACCACTCAGCAAGAACTGTCTTTTTTTTTTTACCCATAGCATTATAAAAGTAGTAAGCAAAGTATTTTGGTTCGCTACAAGCATATGATGTATATCTACAATATCCAGGAAACCACAGTAATAACTATTTTTTCTGATTGTGTACCTAGCATGGGAACTCAGTCCTTTCTAGGAGCTCAGAATTCAAATGTAACCTGAGCGTACATTCCATACAGCTTCTTATATTCTACAGTTTTCTTAAGGCTGAAGACCAAGTCTGCAAAGGCAGTTACCTAAAGTGAAATACTGCTACAGGGAGCTCGTCCCTGGACCTACAGAAACTTCAGGGTCATTCTAATGCTCTGCAGTTGCACTGCAGACAAGCACGTTTACCCAAGTTCATCAAGGAACAGCAGCATTTCTCCTTCAGTGGGTTATGGTGCTGTACTTACTAGTAGCTGAGTAAGATCTGCATATGCAACTTCTAGTCTGCGCTGGCAGTCTGGAATCATCATTCGCGACTCCTGCAGGACCTCGATCTGTGAAAATTAGAAGCCAGTGAAATTAAAATGTATTCCAGGTAGGGACATTGTTTATTTTGTTTCTTTTTTTTAAGGTAAGTCTTTACTCTGAAAAATCAGTAGTCCAGTCATCATCTAGGAACGTCAACAACAGTTGTACCTATTTTCTGAATATGCTTTTTTATTAAAATAAACTTAGCATAATTGCTCAAGACACAGTTAATTTACAGGACACTTCCATTTACTTAGTGCTTAATTAAATATCAAGTATTAAGTGCAAAAGCGTATTTAGAATAATTTTTCCCTTAGAAAAAAGTACTGCCTGGTAAGCTTTCCATACAGTATTTGTTAAAAAGACTATTTAAAACAAACTTTCTCCTGCTGTTGTGAAGCAGCTTCATCCAAAATGGGATCAGCTGGTTATATAAATATCTCCTGCATCTTTTGGGTAATAAAGAAAAGCAGTGTTCAGATAATACCACATAGAGATAATTACTGCATGAAAAAAGTTATTGAGTTATTGATCACATTGTGTGCACACTGCAGGAGGCTCTGACTGAAAGACAAAGGTAAAGAAAAATGAAAAGCAAAGACCAGCAGGCTCATATTTTTGATGCTTATCATGCATAAAAAGTTATTACTTATCCTTGTGCTTCATTTTAGGAGAAAGATTATTCTCACCATGCACTTTGAACAAAATTACTAAACTGGCACCCCACTGAATCTGAACATCCTGCCTCCTCCTACTGAAAACAACTTCAGATTGAAACAAGGAACATTTATTTCATGGAACGCTTCTGGATCTGAAATCCAGCCACTGAGAAGAAAAGGTGTGCAGAGTTGTTCAGTAATGTTAAATCTGTTCAGAAATGAAAATCTGCTAGACATTATAACACAAAATTTCTTCTGCACTCAGGATAACCTGCAACAAAGGTGTTCACTGTAAACGGCTTCATTCTTTCATTCCCAAGTTGTATTCCCCTTTCGGTATTAATGCTGCTGGATCAAAGGGTCATTGTGAAGGGGAAAGTAAGCCATGGTTAAGAATGTATTTATGCAAAGAGAAGCACCTTATGTAGAAAGACATTATAACCATGTTTTTAAGTGACATGTTTTAAGTTCTTAATTTAAGTAATTTTTGAGAAAAAGCATTTAAAAATGTAATTTCTACATTTCAGACAATATAGGGCAAAATCTGTCTACCTTAATGAAGCAAAGATGGGTGGCAAGTGTTTTTAAAAAAAAGTTAAGCACCCCCAAGTTCTAGTTCTTATTGGTGTTACTATTTTTGCCTGAAGTTTTCAGTTGGACTGTGTTAAAAATAAGGCACTAGGAACTCTGCATATTACACTTTCAGCAGTGCATTAATACATAAAGGTTTATAACTGCCCTAGAATGAGGTGTGCTGTAAACGGCAAGAGGTGATGCCTTCTGATTTATGTAGTAGAAATTTGATCTATAAAGAATACCTACAGGAGTGAGGGTATCTTGTAAGACTGCCTTGGGCCACCACTGCTAAGTAGTCGTGTATTGTAAACTGGCAGATCATACAGAAAGTTCTGTGAAATGCCTTCCTGGATCACTTATTGAGCGGCACATAAACCTGGGAACGTCATGACACCTGTAGCCCTGGTTGCTGCTCTAAGGAAAGAAGAAAACTGCCTCGATTGCTCTGTTCAAATCTGACTGAGATCTGAAAAGTTACCTGAGTTTTGCAATAATAACATCAGAAGGATCATAAATCCTGTAATGCTATTCAGTGGGTGCAAACAGTTGGAGAGTGGAAAAGGGATTTTGTCGAACCAATATTGTTAGTTGATTACCAACTACCTCTGCAAACTTTGATAACTTCAGCATAAACCACATTTTTTCAAGTAAAACTGATAATCCCAGGCAGACCATTTACTGTTACAAATGTATATTATAAAGCAAAACCTAAAGCTCAAATAATTAGATAAGCTTTTGGTCTGGAATTTTTAAAGTGTTTACTCTCTAAATTCAATCAAACTTCTGTTCTGACTTAACTCCAAGGAGTTGAAATAATAACTAGGTCACAGAGGAAGTTCTTACATGAAACTGATCTAATGTCACAAAGATCCATAAATATCTGCAAGATTTCTGTGGATTACAGCGCCAAAGAGAAGTATGAAAAAACCCAAACTGAAATAACTGAAGTACATCTAAGTGCAGTATGAAGAGAAAAGCAATAAAACACAAAAATCTGTACACAGAGAAGCAAATTGCAGTTGTTGTCAGTATATGCACATAGGACCAAAAGTGCTACTGTGGCTACAGAGAGGACAATGTCCCCTTTTGCTTTAAGTGCACTGAAAATTCAAGCCAGTTCAGCAAATCCCCTCAACCCACCATGCCACTACTCAGTTGTCTTTCGGGACTGAAGGTATTTCTACTAAGGGAAGAGGTGCTTGGCATCTTCCAGAAGAAAGCAGTTTTCCCCAGTGTGGTGGTGCTCTGTAACTATTGGGGTGCATCTAGCCTATTTACTAAATGTGATGTGGATTTCTTGGTAGATTGGATCAGATGCCAAAGAGCTGGTGTGTATAATGCACTACCAAGCAGCCCTAAATCTGATTTCCACAAATACCAGATTGCAGTGACACATAAAGCAGAACAGATGCAAACACAAAGATCTATCTAACCGTTGCTTAAGAGGAAGGGCACCAAAACTAAGATCAGACAATTACTTTATACACTCAAAATAAGCACAAAGGTGAAACGTGACTCTGTGAGAAACAGCTGAGGAGGTAATGCCCAAGGCTTTTAAACATAAGCAACTTTGGTTTTTAGCAGGTCCCACAATGAAAGTGCAAAGCTACTCTTTCAACTTCTGGGCAGATCAGAGCTGCTCACATGAGGCAGATTCTCTACTTTTTGGATCACCTGAGCACTTACACACCAAAAAACCCTATTTAAGAATACAAAGAAATATTGCTGTTTATGAGTATCAACACCGAGTTTTCTGCAACAGGAAATGACCATGCTCAGCCTGACATGTATAAGGAGGACAACAGTTTTATCAGCTTCAAAAAGATAGAAGCAGAGGGGTTTTTTGTGGCTTTTTTGTTGTGGTTTTCTTTTCCTCCTCTCCCAGGTGACCCACATCTAACCAAGAGATTTAGAGATACTTGGATCCACAAATAATTTGAAAACAAGAAGAAGAAATCTCCATAGAGCACTCTGTCTTTCCTTAATCTCAGAACAGCCTAATAAACTTCTGGGTCATAGGGTATAGCAGACAGTATTGTTTAGTTTGACAGGAGAGGTGTTCTCAACAGAAGAGACAGGCTACAAAACATGGTAAATATGACTGACTCTTATACGTACCAATTATACACACACGTGCGCGCTAATATATGTTATCTGTGCTTTTGAATACTGGCTCATATTCACTTGCCCTTACACTGCTGCACAATCACAGCATAATGGGTCTACTCAAAAATGGTAGGGGGGGAAAAAGACAAATAATTCAGTGCTACTGGCTTGAACTGGATTTTATCAGAAAGTTTGTAGAACACTTGGAATCCATTGACCAATTACAGCCATACCAGATGGAAGGACAGGGATCCAAAGAAAAAAAACCCTGCTAGGTCCAAGTACCACAAACACCAAAGGTACCAAAATTACTAATTCTACTAAGAAAGAGACTGTAGAACGAAGTCAAGTAATGCTAAAGCTACTGGTTGGCTAATCAACGTATCTGTGATGTACATCCACAACACAGCCTTGCTTCTTGACCCACTGGTTATCAGGGGATATAAAGGCACAACGTGCTGGGCCAGGGTGGCGGCACAGGAATACAGGGAGTAGGACGGCATAGGTGACACGGGAGAATGCTGGAAGGTAGGAACTCAGAAGTGAGATGGCATTATGGTGAGTACAGAGGGGGGAAAAAGAATGCACATAAAAACTGTAAGAAGCCAAGTTTTCTTAGTTTTACATCCTTTGAAGCGCTCTGTCTTATTTTCACATAGGCCCAAGAGAAGCTTCAGCCATCCACAGAGGATACCAGAGCACACTGCAGTCTCTTGTAGGTGAGTTGGCAAATTCAGCATTTCAGGCACAGAAATGGCCATCTATCAACCATAAACCAACCACCAGCTGTATAAACAAAGTTGGAGGAAAAGAAAACCCTCAAGATTTAAGGCCTCAGTATCTCAAATGAGCTTTCTCCACAGCTCCTCTCATGTGAGGGCAAATTCTGTTTCTTCTGAAGCAGACCACTTTAGGACAGAAAAGGCAGAGAGGTTCCTTTGCTCTTTTTGGAGAACAGTTTGACACTGGCTGTTTTCCACTAAAGTCCAACTGTCAGGTTTTCTTCATTGCCAGAAGCAGGAATGGAGAGAGAACACTGCATGGTTTGAAGCTAAAACATGGAGTTACTTTTCAGAGACCAGAAGCAAAACTGCATGTCCTGCACCGACAAAGTTTTGAATTATGTATGATGCATCATAAATTCCAGATGTTGCTCCTTTAACATCACCTTAAAGGAGTTCCCAGTACAGAAATGTGTCATTTAATCACATTGCCTTCCAGCAACTCAAAATGCTACCTGAACAGTGTCAATGCAAATAAAAACCTCACCCTCTGAACGAGGCACCGGTGGTAAACTTCTGAATTAAGAGATTTCTTTGGGAGCACTGTAAAGAAAACACGGACAAAAGACTGACTTGCTTTCCCAGCAAGGAAGACTCTACCTTATTGGAACAAATAGCCAAATTTTCTTTCTGTTACCTCCCAACTCCTCGTGGGGAAGGTTAATTTTGAGGGGGAAACTGAAAGTTTGCGGTGGTTTTGGTTGTGAAGATATCGATCCTGAATGCATGTGTATTGTATGCATGCTCTGCTAAAAGTAGTGAGGCTGGTTAGGAGGTATTTTAGATTAAACTTGAAGGTTTTTGAATAATCCCCCATGTTCTGTGGAGGTGAAATACCTGGGGAAATAATTGTACTAAACACAGATGGAGAAGAGACATGGGAAGTTTCCTACGTAGAGAGAAGGCAGAAAAGTCAAGTTCAGACTTTTTTTCCTCCCTCTAGAGCAGAGAGAGCAGTGAGCCCAACTGAAGATGAAGTGAAATACGCCCCATCTCAGCAGCAGGTCTTTACTACCATAAGAACGCCACCACACTAATTTGATTCCAAGTACTGCACAAGCGCCTTTCACCTTTAGCATAAAGTCTGGAATCAAAAAGGTATTTACACCTGCCTACATGAAAACAGCCTTTGGAAAACAAAGGAAAAAGGTAGAGCACAGTAATGACCTGTGCGTGCCTTTCAGGAAGCATGTCAGGCAACAAAGACAAAGTTTGAAAGCATCTTAATACAAGTTGTATCATATTATTCTGGTTTTAGTACAGAAGTTGCTACTTTTTAAAGAAACAAAAAGTGCTTGTTAAGGATGCTTTCCAAATACATCAGGGGGAGCATTAGATCCTTCAGCATAGAATCAGAGAATTGTCTTGGTTGGAAGGGATCCTTTAGATCATTAACCCTAACCTGCTATCTGCTGCTAACCCATGTCCCTCAGCACCACATCTAACCATCTTTTAAATACCTCCAGGTATGGAGACTCCGACACTTACCTGGGCAGCCTGTTCTGATGCCTAACCCTCTCTGTGAAGAAGTTTTTCCTAATAAAAAATCCAGTAGCACTTCCACTGCCTCTTTGACACAAGCACCTAGAACTAAGGTTCAGATTATTAAGCGCAGGCCATCTATTCTTTGAAAAAACCCCAACAAACAACACCACCTCCGTGCCCCCATATAAAAATTACCAGACTGAAGCAAAACTGTTCCACCTAATCTTACTCTACATGATTGGTGAGAATAATGAAACTTTGTTTGAAGCAACTGGGGGGGCTGGGATGGGAAGAACTAAAAGTAAAAAACCAAGTGAGCCATCAGGAGTATTTCTTTGATGCTAAACAGACATTTGAAAATGATAACGTTACAGAACATTACACATTCCTTTCAGCAAGAACTCCAACAGTAACCAGATTAGCAGCAAAGTTTCATCTTCCACAATAATTTTTGAAAACAATGTGCATTGTTTCTTTTTAGCTGTTTCAGAAGACACTTTTATTCCCATTCAACAAAGCAAGAGAAATACTGCCATTTTCACTAACACTTGTAAAAAACCTGTGCATTAGCACGATGTACTTCATGTATTCTTTGGCATGCAGGTACTAACCCCTGTGTTAAGGTCATTGGATTTTTAATTCCATTGGGTTATTAAGTCCATCTAGAAATGACATTACATGATAAGTAATTTAGAACTGCAGGACAACTATGCTTAAAAAATGAAAAATTATCATTTATTGGTAAAAACACCGACAGTTAACAAAGACTCCAGAGTATCTGATCTCACTGAAAGAAAACAAGGAAGAGAGGCTTCAGGCTTTTCCCACACCCACAAGCCTCAAAGTAGAAGTGTTCAATGAAAAAGGGTGTTTTATTTATGAACAAGACACATCAACAATCGCAGAAACACAGAAAACTTACCACTACTCTGCACTCACAAAAAGTTTCTATTACAGACTAAGTATTGCGAAAAAACCCCACAGTGGTACAACTGTGCTACTTGCAACTACCAGGCAGAGTTCTTCATGACAGATAAGCAGAATTTACACCTGGTGTAGTACATCCAAACCCTTTTAATATTTTTTCCTAAATTGTACCAACTTGGTAATTTTTGTGTAAAGTAGTTCAGTTTTCAGTAGTTTGTTTTCAATTTAGTGTTTTATTGAAGTTATACAATAATGCTCCTTCCTACAAATCTTCATGGTTGAAGGTAGTGTGGTTTTTGAGATACAAAAAGTTATGAAAATTTCTGTCATAGCCTTTTTGCCCCCAAATACTGCTCATTTATTATGGTTTTTTCCCTGCCAATTTGGCTCAAATAAATTATTCTAAGTTTCCTCTATAATTCTGAACTTCTCATCTGCCTTTTGTGGGCAAAAAACAGATGATAGCAAAGGCATTAAATATATATATATATGTAAAATAAGCTGGAACTCATGGAAAAGGAAGGGCTTCCTTGCCCTATAATGAGATTCTTTCCTTGTGATATACAATGTACCATAAGCAGTTCTCACCCAGCTTGGATTCAGCTGAAGTATGTGAGTTGAGACAAAGCACGTAGTGCAAATACAACCTGCACTCGAGACAATGGTAACATACAGGGGGTTACAGGTGAGAAGCAGGTGCAGATCCCTCAGGAATGAGGCCCAATGCTCAGCAAGTGAAAGCTCTGCCTCTATGGAAGACGTAGCATTACTGCAGTGGGAACCCCGGGGAACCCAATGCAAATCAAAATGGGGACCTGACACAGCATAGCCCTCTTCAGGGTGAAGCTCAAAGGGAAAAACTGCAGGGGTGGTTAATAAAATTTGTGCTCATCAACATATTATACATATGCAATGGCCTGGTTTGCTCATTAGTGAACTCACTGATGTACAGCAAGTGTTGTTGTCCAAATTCCACAATCTGCAGCCTCGCCGTTGCCCATGAAAATCTGGGGGCAGATGGCAGGGGGAAGCAAACTGTCATGAATCACCAAGAGAGCGAGAAAGGATACATGTCTGGGACTCCATATGGGAGGAGGGGAACTGCCCTGGGGTACAGTTTCTGCATAGTGCACTAGAAGGACAAGAAGCAAAGATTTCATTGGAGAATGTGACGTCACACCCTACACTGGGGTCTTCAAATTGCAATCTTGGTGAGAGTATACCAACACTGAGCAAATGGTCCTTTTAGTTTCTCTGCAGCTGATTCTGCCTGGCATCGGGTCAGTCTCCCTGGACAGTGCAGATGAAGGCTGGTTTCCAATAACAACCAGCTACATTGGCTGGTCACTGCCCCAACTAGATTGCTTGAATTCACTGGAACCACAAGCTGCCCCACAGTACATGCAGTTAGAGAAAAATACCAAGTCACATTCTAACTACCGTCTACAAAGGGGCTGCCCCCTCCTTACAGACCAGACACACCCTGAAATCCACACAGGCTGTCAGAATGGCAGCATTCATTTTCCATACGCACTTCTGTACTGCTGAGACAATGTCGCATGAAAGCTAAATGAGAGCAGCAGTACACTACAAGGTAAGCAGTGGTTTTTAGCATCTCGCCCTCAACTCTGGACTTGTAGATGTATACTGGATTTAGCTGACGCCTCACCTAAATAATAGTTAAAATTAATCTTCTAGTCTCAAGTGATTGAATTCATTCAGATCTCCAAAATGTTAGTTTTCATTACTGACATAAAGACTACCAACATTTTAAAATAAATAACTTACACAGGCAGGAATTAACTAAAAGCAATTCTTAAACTATGATACGACAGGTATTCTTCCTAAAGAACTTCTCAAAGTATTAACTCTATTCAAAATATGGTCTTGAGCAAACTCTTCTGGTATTATGTAATTTTCTTTAGAGCAGCAGATTTGATCCTATGAAAGTCTGTGCATTCCTTCTGAGCCTCCAAATTCTTCATCACCTAAAAGATGTACAACTTCCAGTACGCAAAGTGCACTGAAAGAACAAGCAGCAAAGATATCACTGGAGAACGTGATTGCTTGCAAAGTTGATCAAGCAGTTTTTGTACTAATTGCAACTGTTCTCTGTGACAGCTTTTGTCATTGGTCTCAGAGTAACTTTGAGCAGTGTCTAACATTTCCTTCCGCAGCAGAAGTTCACAGCCTCTGCCATTTCTGACTTTGCTGATATCCTGCAGGTCACTGTGGAAATACCATGGTGCAATCAAATAACCTGATGAATAGGGGACACTAAAAATGGGAATTGCATTCATTAGTTCTTGTTAGCACCAGCAGATGACCAGAAAGACTACTATTTTTTAGAAACTTGGAGTCTCAGTCAGTGGTGAGGCAGTCAGCTCAGCTCTATAATCATACACAAATTATTTGTATTTCATTCCCATGGTGAAATGAAAACAAGTCAGGAAGTACACATACGAACCGAAATCTGAACTTGCTAAAAACATTAAATTAGCACTCTAAAAAGGCTATCTCTATCTTGTTTTCATTATTTTTTTTACATTTGAGTTTTGTTTAACCTATTCTTTAATTGCTTAAAAATGAAGATGGAAGAACAGTGGATTTCATAACACAAAGCCACCACACTATTGAAATAAGTGAATTTTTTTTTTTATTTACAGCATCAGTTACTGTGAAGACTTCAGAGAAAACATCTGGGAAATGCTTGGGGAAAAAAAAATCATCATTAAATATAAAGACCATGGTAAAACACAGGCATGCCATACGTCTGTAAAGAACAAACACAAATCTCCTAAACCCAAGCCTTTCCTCAGATGGAAACTTGACACTGCTCCTCCTCCCAAAAGGGCACGTACCAGCTGTTTGCCACCACCATCCTTTGTGGGGAACCTTCCCAGAAAAATTTAATCATATAGCAATAGTGACACTACACCATACTCCTGAACAGATCAAACTAGAACGATGCATCTTGCTACTCAGTGACTTCATTACAAACTGGAGCAGCTGCATACCCACTGGTCACTCTCTAGGATTTTACCAAGGGGACACAAGTATACTCAGGAGTTGAAATGTTTTGTATCTTCAATTATAAAGTATTCTCACTGCACGCTAACATTTGCACTCTATCAGGAATGACTTAGTCTACTTAAATGCATTCTCACCATCTATTTTCAGGTTCTTGGTATTGCTAAAAAGAATCACTGCATGTTAGGGGCTGGAAAGACATTGAAAGATTATCTAGTCCAAACCCCGTGCCACAGCAGGATCACCTAGATTACGGCACATAGGAACACACCCAGGTGGGTTTTGAATGTCTCCAGAGAAGGAGACCCCACAACCTCTCTGGGCAGCCTGTGCCAGTGCTCTGTCACCCTCACAGTGAGTAAGTTTTTCATGACGTTCACATGGAACCTCCTGTG
>VZTU01006856.1:0-19459 GCA_013400835.1 Zapornia atra
TTGCTCACCACATGCAGAAAAACCCCAGTCCAATACCCAGCCTGTTTCTGAACAGCAATCCCTGGCACAGTGTGGGAAGCTGAAAAATCCTTCAGTTAGTGTAGGCACTACAACTACCTCACAACTGAAATAATTAATGTGTTATCAACGTTATCCTCATACTAAACCCCAAACATACAACTATAAAAGCTACAAGACTGAAAATTATCTCAGCTGAAAACAGGACAAGGCAGTAAATTAATACTCAAGAAAATTTAGAATAAATTTAGAGAAAAAAAAGTATGAATTAGAGATTAACATATGAAACACTGAAGTGAAAGCATTTTTTTTGGTTCAAAATACTGAGAAACATCAAGTGGCAGTGAATATTAAGTTCTTCTTAGCACAGGCATTAGAGAAGGGTGGAGATAATTGGATTGTTCTAGGCAGACATGCTCTAATATTTCACCTAAGTGATGCAAAATGCGTATGTATTGACACCCTCCCACACACAGAGGTCATCTTTGATGAATTAGAGAAAGCTCTGGCCCTTCCACACATATTGAATTCATTTCAGACTGTTCACGGGAGAACATCTTAAACTATGTCTGACCTACCCACAACCTAATGCTTCACATTTCCAAATGCATCAAGAATCATGTTGATTTTTTTTCCCTGACTTCAACTGGGAAATGAAAAAGATGGACAACACTGNGATGGACAACACTGCATTCATGAAATAAACATAAAAATAGTAACAGGTAATTTATTGCATGAACACAAAACAAGGATGCAAGAGAAAAAAAGGAAGAAAAGGAAGAGAAAAAGAAGATAGGATGCAATGAGCTAGAGCCCAGCCTAACTCAGGCTATCTTCACACACTTGACTCTTCAGCTGGTATCAGGACCACTTAGATGGCATTTTATCTTTTCTTGCTAACAATACAGGCTTGAAGGAGTATAGGGAGAGTGTTGGGGTGAAATCATGTGCTATTCCTAGAACCATCTGCTTTTTCTTCACTGGTTTCATTTTGGTTTTCTAGCATTCAGCTGTTCTTTGTTGTACAGGAATAAAAGTTCGTTTTTGAAAATATGCAAGAACAAAGCTGTAGAAATTGTCTGGAATTTCCTCCATTTTCAGCCATCTGGCTTTCATTGCTTTGCTTTTCTCTCCACTTCTCCATACATGTTTACCAAATCTTTTCAACACGCATTGACCAAGCTATTGAGCAGTTATAATTAATAACACAGTTATAAATTCTCTTTCACCCCTTCAGTAGAGTTTGTTGGCTCATGACGAGATGCTCATGCTGTTGCTGTTATAAACAAAAGCAATTATATCTGATTAGATGATGACTGCCTCTGTATTTTGGGTTGTGGAGGCTAAGGAAAAAGACACATTTTCGATGTGAGTCATTTTGTTGTTGAAAACAGTAAAGCCAATATTGAAACTGGGTTTTTATGATTGTTTTTGGAGTAATTTAGAACACAAACATAGCAATTAGTAAAACTGAGTGATCTGCCTTTTTGTTTTTTGAGCTTCAAGATGAAATGTCTACACATTGAACAGCTATAACACATTTACTTCTGTGAAGACTGTGACCTGCTCAAGTACTGCTGTGTAATTCTACAAGTGATATAGGTTGAGTGACACAAATTAAGTAGCTGAATGACTGAATTTAAACGGTCACGGTTTCCATGCCTCTCTTTCTTGAAGAAAACATGGTGGGTCTTCTAGTGCTTTTAAACAGGCTGTATCTCTTTCATAGAAGTATCAAAGTTATACCAAGTTAACAATATTAAATTTTACCTGTTCTTACTGTACTGAAAATCAGTTTTTACCTCCCAACTTAGCAATCAGCTCAACAGTGTTTCACTATTTCTCAGTTCAGTGCAAGATGGGAAATTTTGTATTCTATTTTTCAGGAGAAAAGGGAATTGACACTTTTTCGGCTATTCTTGAAGAAATAAGCAAAACACTCTGAACAAGTCTGAAAACACAGGAAACTCAGCTACTCTGGGATTTGAATTTGGATTAAATCTTCCAATTTTTGTATGCAAGTCTTCCTGGTTCTTCTTCTTTCTTCTGTAAGAATATTAAGCATTGTACTTTGCTACCTCCACAGATCTGTGAATATTTGAAGACAGATTTCTGTGGTTCAGGTTTTCTGTCTCCCTTCAGTAGACTCAGAATTGTAATGCACTTAGGTATTAAGACAGAAGTTCAATGGAAATTATAAATCTCTCTCAGCTGTTATACAAGCACCAGCACTTTTCAGTGTTTTCATAAATATCAAGCATTGTCTGTATATTCTAGGTTTTACCCTATTTTGTTCCAGGATAGACCAGAGAAATTAGGAATTGAATAGGATGATGATACCACAGGCTAATTTCAAGCTGAAGAATTGAGTAATGAAGTCTTCCGGTCCGTCCACATTTATTCTCAGTAGGGAGCAAAAATAACAGCAATAATGAGTGTCCCTTTAGAATCATTCATCTTAAGCATCCAAAAAGAATAATGAAACAAAACCAGAAAGAGATTACTCTTCACTGACTAGTCCTAAGCTATCTGTCTAGAGGTGTATGCCTCCTGACTCTCCAGAAAGGCTGACCAGATCTGTGGTTCAATGCTTTTGTTTATCTGTATTAAACCAGCTAAACCAACTGTTGAACAGGAGAAGCTTACACAACTAACCCTTTGAAAGGCTACAGAAATGTCACATGTAATCAGAGTGCCTGCAACAAAACAAACATTAAGCTTGAAAGTTCTACTTTTTAAATGTTCCCCCTCTTAAGCTAAATCTTGATCTTGAACTAGAATTTAATACATATGTCTAGAATTTAATATTGTAGACATATGCATTAAATTCTAAGCATGCTGGGTTGTTTTGGTTCAAGAAATATCACTGGAATCATTTTTAAATATATTAGGAGGGAATTTTAATTTTCTTGGGCAAGACTTCTCAGCTTTTTCTTCATGCTGTGGACAACATTCCCTTGCCTACCGAGACATTCGTCACTGTCTCGGTTGTCTTTTCAGCAGATTGCCTCCTCTACCCACCACAACAGCGCACTCCCAACAGTCACACATCATGGACATTTTAGGAAAGTGGTTTTTTTTATATTTTTAGCTTCTGCTAATGCACGTTAGCAGCTGGAAAACAGAGAGAAGAGCCAACACTATGAGACCAGCCAGCTCGCTCTATAAGCCGTCGGCAAAAGATCTGGGAAGTATCAGTGGTTCATAGATTGTATTTTGTGAACTCCTGTAACAGGATCTATGTTCACAGTATTGTAAGTTTTGGACTCGTCAGGCAACAGCAATGCCTCCATCAGCATTTATAAGAACAGTATTTTAGCATAAATTTCCATCAGATTCCCAGATCAGGATTTCTTGAATTGGAATCCTGAAGCACCTAAAACAAAGAAAAAACACTAAAACCTTTATTTCCAGCTTTTTTCACATGTTTTCTTTGTAAATCTCAAGACTGTTTTAATTAATGATTACAAAAGAATAATCTTTGTATGCTAAATACTGTCATTGTAATTAATATACCATTGTATTTAATACAGTGGCATTAGTAGACACAGTTCTTCAGAAGCTTGCAGGAAATAAGGAAGTTATCCTTTCACAGTCTAATGGGGAGACACACCAACTTTCCTTCTTGCCACTCTTCCCATTAGCCATGGTGCCTGCAGGGTTGAGTTTCAGGCTTCCTTGCTCTTAACAGAGGAGCCATTTTGCAGAACATGTGCCGTTCTATGCTACTTAAATCTCTGCAGACAGGCAATTTCCTCCAGACTGAGGGGGCTGGAGAGAGAGGGGACATATATACAGGGAAAGGAGTAATTTTCCCTTTTTTCAACTGCAGCCTGAGGGGGTGGATGAAAGATTCTTAGTCTCCCCTTGCTGCCTCAATCCCCTTTCACCTCTGGCCTGATTCTCACCAACAATATGATCATCTTGTACTCCATGGGGTGGTCTATATGCCCAAGGTTGCTTTAAACTAGCTCTGCTCTGGTAGTAAATTTACCACAGCGGCATGGATTATCACACAGACTAATTAAAAAGGTATTCACACAATTTTTCAGCCTCCTTTTATTACAGAACTGACATAAATACTGGTTTACATGAGCATGCCTTAATTTTTCTTAACCAGTGAATATTTATATTCCATGTCAGAATTGATGGGTGATCAATCTCTCATCTACCATGCCCTCTCAGTGCCAATGATGCTGCTACCTATCAATTACAGAAAGATTTCCACCTGCACAATTCTTCTTAAGCATAATATAATATTTGTGGGATACTGCCAGCAGCACAAAGAATTTAACAAAGTCAGGCTTGCAGTATCTTTTAATGTTTTGGTGAAACATCCTGATCATCCAATAAAACTCTTACTGATGTCTTTATCATTCTTGAATGCTGGCCATATTTGATAAATTATTTGATTTTTAATGTGAACCTTCTCCATGTACCCAAAAATCTACTAATATTAATGACATACCTCTGTATTGTCTGCTGTCATATAAACCATACTTACACCTACCAATAGACATTCAAAGGATTATCTATCACCCGGACAGCACTGAGTGTTTTAAATAGTCCAAAATTGTAAATCAATGTCTTTCAAATCTGCTGCACTACCAGAAGAGAGTAAATACACCTGTGTACAGCTGGGAATAAAGACAGTACATCTTGAAGGCTTGACAGGCCCAGGTCTATTTAAAAAAACTACGGGAACCTTACAACAGCTATTTTCTGTCATAGAGGGTAGAGATATGAATCTCTGCAAAGATCTGCTATTTTTAGGGTCAGGATTGTGGAAGCTGCCTGAGGCTGGGGAGGAATAGGTTCTGCAAAAGTTTTTGTGAGAGGGTAGGTTGGAGGAGTCTCCTTAAACTTGACACAACTCTAGGTAAAATTAAGCAAATCCATAAATTGCCTACCTGCAGAGCCAGAATAGGCAAGTGGTCTGAAGTTCACTCTGGTTTTACCATCCCTTTGCCTTTCCCTGTCTATATGACTGTGGTGTGAAGAGGTTGTAAGCTCCTGCAGTCTGAGGAAGAGGCAGCGCATGCTGCCAGACCAAAAGGCCAGTGACTGTGGGATCATAGGTTATTTACAACTCTTTTTTTTCATACTGCTAATGTTGTTAAAATGGCTCTGGGCAACATACTGGAATACAATCACTCTAACTTGCATATTTGTTTAGCTTTTGTCATAGATTCCTCATAATTCATTAAACAATGTGTGGATAGGATGGAAGAGCTATGTCCTGGGTATCCTCGCCTGCAGTATAAACACTGACCAATCTGTGTAAGCTACCTTACACAGCAGCTGAATTTTACTTGCTCAAATCACCTCTGATCATTTCATGTCACTTAAAAGTAGACCCAGGAGTGTGACACAGATTTGAGTCCAGACAGCTGAGTCTGTGGCACTTCAACCTGAGAAGCCATCTCAGACTCCCATCTGCATGTTTCACTCTTGTATTTCCAGAGTAATTTCAGTAATGCCCAGATCCCCAAATGTCACAGATTCGTGGGGAGCTTGACGAGCAGTTTCTCAACTTTATCAGTGGTCACATCTCTCTTGAATCTGGAAAAAAATGTATGCCTGGTGATAAGGTAAAAGAAGCCTACCTTGGGGGGCAGGGGTCCAGGCTACAGGCTTTCAGCAGCTGTGGAGGACGGCGGCTGGTTACACACAGTGTCTCATCTGCAGTCTCCCTGGTTTGTTTGTTCAGGCAGGTCACCACAGCCTCCTGGACACCTGCACAGAACAATACATGGTCACAACCAGCTCACTGTAACTGGAGGGTCAGCCCAGGGCAAGGAAGGGCCCACTGGGGCCAGCACAGCTGTGTTGGGGCTGCTGCACGGGATGGGGTGGAAAGCATATGCTCTCATCCAGGGCTGCCAGCTCAGGAGCTGCAGCACCTACTGCACAGAGTGAGGAGGCTGCTTTCTGCATGGCGGCAAGGTGCTCTGCCTGATGGTCTTTGAGGCGTACGGTATGATTGTCTACCGAATGGGGATGTTTCATGGCAGAGCATACCCAACTGAGTAGAGAAAATCACGGTTCCTTTTCTCCCTTCTATTGGTAGAAGCTTTCATCTGTTACTCTTGCAATTTTCCAGACACAGTCATACACTTCTTACTGCACCTTTTGTGTCCTGTTCCCCAGCCAGCTGGGAGATGGCCTGATCAAAACACCATGTGAGATGCCAAGCTTCTACTTGTGCCTGCTTTCAGTCTTGCTGCAATCAGAGTTGACTGCAGTGAAAAGTCTGTAGTTTCATTCAGCACTTACCTTCCCTGGACAGAAAATCATCCAGTGCTCTCTACTGACTCATCCTTTCACTATGAGTGCAATAAGACTATTTGTCAGACAAACAGGCTTAGGTGTGAAGAGGTTCTTGACTTCAGCACGCTATATTTTAAGCAACAGAATGACTGCTCTACATGCAAAAGTGAAGTAAAACAAGGTCAGACAATTCTGCATCCATAAACCTGCACCTAAACCAAAGAGGCAAACTTGCAGGTTGTATCTAAGAGCTGAGACAGAGCGGGACTAAGAGAAAATCTGAGAAAGATTTGGCAATTATGTTTTAACTCAGGAAATTCTGGGCGATGCCAAACTCTTTATGTACTTTTTGGCATATCAGTTGCTCTGCTTCACTTTTCCTATGAGTACAGTAGGAATATTAGGTTTTCTTGATCACATGGTTAGAACACTAGAAAATCAGGGATGGCAAAACTACACGACATAGGATTAGTTAGTGAGAGAGGATCCACCACTTTCCCAGGGGGTCTGTGGGCTGAACTTCCTAAAAATCGAATTCACAGTTATTCAAAGTGGTGGTATGCTTTTTATATTCATCTCTACTCTCTGAGTTAGGAAAAGATTAGCTGAACTCATAAAAATTGCATCATCTTCCCAAAAAAAACAATTAGTTTTCCAAAATATCTCATAATCTTTTGAAGACTCCAAAGTTAAAAAAAAAAAGTGTTGGAAGAGCTTGAACTGCTCCAAGAGCAGTGTAACAGAACTGACAATAGCTTTTGCTGTTTCTAATGCCAGAGCACATGTTGTTAAGCAAACAATGACATCATATTATTCAACAGGACCAAGTGCTGCAACTCATTGCAGTTCCTGTACTCCCGAAATTATTCACAGATTCATTCTACTTACTTTCAGTACATGCTGAGGAGAAGCCCACAGCAAAATGGCACACTAAGCAATTCACTGGCTCCTATGAGTGCAAGCCTATTTAGGGCATGCCTATGACTCAAGGATACACAGTGTTTCCACTGTACTTAGAGTGCTAAAGAGAAGAAATGAATTGGATATTTTTGGATGTAAACATCAACATTGATATTACCAAAGTCCCTGAAGTCAAACAGCATTATTGTGGGTTTCTTTCTTTGCAACATGGCCCCATAATTTCAAGCTATTTTCCTATTGAATTCAAAATACTTTAAAAAAATTTCAAAAAGGGTTGGATATCAGAAGTATAAAACAAATTGTAGTAGTTTATTTTTCAGAAATAAAATTCCTATACATACACAATATTTTGTCTACGCTGTCACGTTCAGTACCTTTCCAGCTCAATAATTTTTCGGTTGAACATGTTATCATATTGTGCACAGCAAACAGAGGCATTTGGATTCCCCAGGACAGATTGTTTCTGGCTGCAAAACAGGGGTGATTCTCCATCTGATAGGAAACAGCACTGTGTTCAAGTAACTGGTCTCTATTTTGCATTGATCACTTGTGCAGACCTGATAGCATGACCAGTCTGATGAAACTAGGAGAGAAGGACTGCTAATCCAGAGGTGTGGAAACTGGGTTTTTAAACTGTGGGAAAAGAAACCACTGAGCCTTGCCACATGCTGGTAACATCATTCTGTTTGCTAGGGATATACCTGTATGTGCTGGATGTTTTTCTTTTCTGATCAAAAGTTTGTAAACTGAGTGTATTTCCATAGCCTCAACTTCTCTCTGAAGTGTGTCACTAATAAGCTCTTGTCCAATTATTAACAATTATCTTAACACTGTTGAATTGTCTGTTTCTGGATTTGCTGACTATCCAAAAGTGATTGACTGTAAGGTCTTGAATTTAGCCTGCTCTCCATTTCTCAGACTGATGACTATATCAAATTCACAAAGTCAAGCTCTGATACTACAGATTTTCACTTTTCAGTATTCAGCCTGCCCCAAAGCTCCTGGTGAGTTCATTCCCCAAGCTTATTCTTTTCATCTAAGTAATCTCTGATTGTATTTCCAAGAATTTTAGTCTATCCTACCAACATTCTGCTCTGCTCATCATATCTTATGTGCAGATCATCTTACAATGTCCCATCTTTTACCAACAGGATCAGTAATCTTGCCTGAAAGGACAGGTATTGAAGAAAAAGGCCGTTGCCTGAATTTAACCAGTCCGGGGTTGCTAGAATATGTACTGACAGATGTTTCTGGGTCTAGTACCTCATGCCAGCACTTAAAAATAAAAAAAAAATCTGGCTTGCTCCAGCAGAAAACAAATGTGTTCAGAATCACTTTCCTCAGCTTCTCCTTGAACTTTGCGCTGAGTGTATGTCTCAACATACTGATAACATCTGTCCCTCTGTTTCTGATAGCCAATGCAGCAAATGATTATCCACTTTAAATCATTGAATGTTTAGAGAATATAAAGACCTTTGATTATCTGTCAGAAGTTTCATGGTACAGAGATAATTTTTAAAAAGTAAATGAACTTCAGGAAGTTTATTTGCCAAGTAACTGAATTCAAAACATTATTTACTACACAGTATTACCAGAACAAAAACTGTCTGTTTTAAAATCGATTTCCCCGAACAAAAAAACCAAAAAACCAAACAAAAAAAATCAATTCTCAATAGGAAAACATAATATAAAAAGGCATAAGAAGCAGACAGAATCTAGGCAGTTTAAGTTCACTTTCAAAATACCATCAAAAGAGATTTTCTGTGTTTATATCTCCCAGAATAGAATAATTGTTACATGATATTTGATGACAGCTCTGGGAAATACAGCCACTAACAGCAGACTAAATGACTAACTAATTCCTTCTGGTTGCTACTTCTGGGAGGTGAAAGGTTACTTCTGCATCTATCCAGTTTCTTCTCTTGAGACTCCCACAACAATAAAATTAGTTTGACTGTTCTTGCACCTATGGTTAGAAAAATATCTGAGCTAGCATCTGCTAATCTGGAAAATTTGGAGCTGACATCAGGCAAAAAGAAATTTTGGCTAACAATTTTTGCTGACAATTGAAAGATAAAATTTACAAAGCAAAATGCCTCTGATACATTAGTCTCTGTGTGTTACATTTGAAAAATACACAAACAGTCACTATACTCAGAGGAATTAACTTCATTGCAAGAGGATATTGCTAGCAGCTATTCAGGTTTCAGTATTCACAGTGACAAAATGTTACTGCTTGCTAGCAGCCTCAATGTACAACAGATACTTCTGCAGTCAGGGTTCATCACCACTTTGCATACACTAGGGTCGTATTTTCAGTATGGAAAACAAAGCAATAGTGGCAGTGGTCTGACAGCTCTCCATGAACTGCTCTAAACACTGACTACTGTCAACAAGTCAAAAATAAACATAGAGAAACTTTGCATTATTTTCTACTTCCTGTTTTAAATTTGTAACTGATTACTAGTGAATCTGTACAAATAATGCTATCAACCATTCATACAGCACTGAGCGACTTCCAGTTCGATAGGATCTATTCTTTATTTATCTATAGTAATCCTTTCTTAAATAGCTTGAAATTTGTAATGTAAAAAGACAGCAACTGGAGAAGCCTAGGTTTAATTTTAAAAATACTGGATTGGATATGTTTCTCAGAACTAGCTAGACAAAATTATGGGAAAGAAGGGATAGCCTATAACATGCGGTACCCGGAACCTTGACTAACAGAAACTCCAAGCGACAAGTCTGCTAGCTTCAGGCAATCACATGGATAGTGCTTTTAACCGTATGTTTTCTTTTGCACTGGGGTTGCAGCTAACGTCACTTAGTGATAGGAGTAAAGGAACCAGCTGAGCCCTTAGAATATCAATAATTGAATGCATCTGCTATGTGAGGACAATTTGCTTTCACATGTTTATACTTGCACAGTAAAAATCAGGAGATAAAAAACTAAAAGCAGCACACGATTCTTAGGCTGTATCACTCGACCACTTTAACATCCAGCCTTTTGCTCAAAGTGCCTTTTGGGTCATCAGCTGATACAAGGAAAAAGAAATGTGATACACTGATCATTCCTGGTGACAGCAGAGCATGAAGCTTGAAAGTCCTGGGCTAAAATATGTGGTGCATGTGGCTTTTTTCCCCCCAGTTTTCATTTATGCCTTTTCCAATATGGCTGTACTCGATGATCTTATGGTTGGACTTAATCTCAAAGGTCTTTTCCAATCTACATGTTTCTAAATATCCGTAGCAAAGCAGAATGTCTGTGAGTGTTAACTGCAAAGCACCCACTTGGGGAGGGAAAACAAATCCAGCACAGAAACATTTCGCACTTACCTCCTCCGCATGACTCTGAACATTCTGTAAAACCCTCATATTCCCAATCGTAGAGCTCATCAAACTCCTGGAAGCTGCCATACAGCAGCTCAGTTTCCTCTGGAGTGTATTCAGTTGCCTCCCCACTGCAGGGACCACTGTAACAGGCTCTCTGAGACACGGGTTTGGGTCCCTCACATTCATCCATGGGCAAGTCAGCCACAGACTGAGAGAAAGAGAGGAGCACTTGACATTTCACAAGCCGCACCTGGCTGCCAACTCCACAGGTGACACTACATGTGGACCAAGCCTCGGGAATAAACCTGAGAGAGAGAGAAAGGCAAATTATGTCAACAAACAGCCAGGCAAGAAAAAGCAGCACAGTCCCGTCCAGGCCAAATTCTGTTTAATGAGAAACAAATGCTTCACTCCATCATTCAGCTATTATCAAATACACATAAAAGCCATGACACATTGCTGACAACTTAATGGCAAGAGTGGAAGGTCTCTCAGGTACTCATGTGGAGTGTCACCTTATATCCAGGGAGAAAGGTGTATACTTAGAGCACCTGCCTTGATCCTAAAATGTCTCAGTGCAAGGCATCCTGCATGATCCCATTAGCTACTTTTTTGCTAGTATCCAACCTTGATCACCTTTGCCTTAGTCAATATGACACTTAGGTGGCTAGTAACTGCTTACTAGAACAGGCTGTTGTTATCAGCGAGTTGCTGTATTACAGGGAAAGTAATTTCAACCACTGTTCTTGTATTGCAGTAACAATTTTTAAGCCTTAATTTGAAGCCATAAAAAAGACAAAGAATGCACTATTTCTTTAGCTGCTCCCCATTTGCCCCCCTCTCTGCCCCTCCACCCCCCAGCACATTTAATTTCCTTTCTCATTAAAGAAAAGCACTGTTCCATTTCTAAGCTGTATTTCTCTGACTGTTGCTCGTCTCACTGATAAGGAACCCTTACACCAAATTTTTGCCTCTGAAAGTCCATACATTAATAAGAGCACCTTGCATCCATCATTAAAATAAGCAGAACAGACTGAATTCCTTTTTCCTTTTTTTTTTTTTTTTTCCATCAACTGTGGAATAACATTTAATTTTTTTCTGTGTTGTCATACTTTTCCAACATCTTTAAAAAGATCAGTGCTGGAAGTTCAACTCACATTTTACTTAAAGTAACATCAAGCAGAATGGTCACATTCAACTCCATACCACATTGTTTTACCACCTTGTTTAGATGTAACACTTTGTTTTGCTGAGATATTGTTGATCTATGATGATTTCTAAATCTTTCTGGAAACAGTGGCTCCAGAGTACCCCATGACTGCACTACTTGATACCGCCTGATGTTGGTGGTATTAAAGCACTGCAGTAATGAATCCAGGTTACAGGGTGATTGAAATAGCTTTGTCTGACTGTCTTGACTTCTATATTGGCGGTTCTGCCAAAAATTCTGCCAGAGGCAAATTCTAAGACAGTGTTTGTAGATATACTTCAAGGGCTGGAACAGAAGAGCCACTAGTTGGGTCTGGCACTGATCCTTTAAGAACCTCACAGGAACAATCCCTACTAATAACATTCTTCCATTTACAGCAAGTGTTTGGGATCTGTCAGCTCTTCAAACTCAGCAATGTTTTTTTACTGATATTTTAAAGTGCTAATCTAATGAACCAAAGGCTTTTTGTGATAGGGTCAACTGCCTGACAGGAGTTTGGGTCTTTCAGCACCTAATCATATGCATTAGCTAAATTTATCAAACAAATGAGAGTTTACAGGATGTATTTTTGATTAAAATATCGCTGCCACTGACAGTATTCCTCTCCTTTTGGTTTCTATTTATATATGCCACACCAGACTTGGACAGCTTGGTCCAGAGCTGGGGGCAATACACATATCTGTCTCTTCCATGGCCCAGGTCACTCAACGCTACAGGAAACTCATTTGTCACCTTCAAAATCCCATGAACAGCAGGAAGAAAAAGAAAATGCAATTTTGTAATCAGCATCTTTGAAAGTATATTTATACACTTCTTTTTTTATACTTATAAATAAAGGGCAGAAACTAAGAGAATAGGACCAGACTCTTTTCAGTGTTGCCCAGTGATGGGACAAGGGGCAATGGGCACAAGCTGGAAAACAGTGAGTTCTATCTGAATACGAAGAAAAACTTCTTCACTTTGAAGGTGACAGAGCTCTATAACAGGCTGCCCAGAGAGGCTGTGGAGTCTCCTTCTTTGGAGATACTCTAAACCTACCTGGATTCTGTTCTGTGCAACCTGCTGTAGGCGATCCTGCTTTAGCGTGAGGTCTGACAGGTGATCTCCAGAGGCCCCTTCAAACCCCTGCCATTCTCTAAGACTGTGATTCTGTGATCCACTGCCTTTCTCCAGGTGACAAAAGGACTTTCTCTTCACTCTGGGGTTAAAAAAAGAATCTAAACCTAAGAAAGGAACCTGGTGCCTCCCACAGTATATTTGTACCAGGGTCTCTGACTAGAGAAGCATGATCTCTTAGTACAGAGAGTGCACACCTTTTTACCAACTTTTTGGGGGTGTTTATATCATCTTGATATAAACCTGATCTCCACTGCTAGCACTACACTCAGGAAGTAATAGAAAGGAAAGAAATGGATTGTATATATTATGGGAACATTTCAAATTATTCATAATGCTCCTACAAAGACAGTAAGATTTCTTTGTGAAATTAATGATGCAAAATGTTTCAATTTCCATAATCCAAGACATTTTATCTTAAAAGATCGCTTGTGTTTCAAAGATGATATCCTTCATTTTGAAGGAATTATAGTCTTTTAGCCATACAGGTGGGCCACTCATCTCGTTTTCTCTAAGACTTTCCTATAATACTATTTTTATGTGGAAAATCTCCTGTCACAAATTTAACAGTCCATGTCAGCCAGTCTGACTCACATATTTTGTTTAGTTTAAATGTATAGCTTCTTCAGCTGACAAAGAGGTAGAAATAATAATCAGGTTACCAAAAAAAAAAAAAAAAAGCACTGGTCTTCATCAGAAGGAGACTGCTATATATATATTTAATGCTGTGAATCATCACATAACTTCGCTTTGTTTAAGAGCTGCTGTATTCCAAACCAAAAGGGATGATACTTTGCCAGGTATTAAAATTACTCATTTGAAAAGCCAGAGATACTTTATATACTCAGAATATTTACACATGATGTGTACCACACATACAAACACAGAAACAAAAGTGAGATGACTCAAAATGGAACTAAGAACATTATTAAAGCAGACTGAATCCTTTTTTGAAAAGAGGCTTGACCTGTAAATGCCACATATTATTTTATCCTAGTCAGCAACACATACTGATAACACTGGGATACCTTGAGGAAATTACATATTATTCAGGTTTCTAGGCCCACTTTCTACATTTTAAGTGATAAATATGGAAGTGTAATTTAATTCTAATATAACTGTTGGCTGCTAAAGAGTGAATAGGTAGAATCAAAATGGTTGAAAACACAAAAAAGGGGAGAAATGCAAGAAAACCTTGCACGCATCTCCATCTAGGACTTGTCATTAGATACTGAACATTTACGCAATATGAATGTATAATATAAACATACAATGGTTCTGAATTTTCCATTATCTTAGACCCAGGAAATTACAAAGACTTTCAAATGTCTTTGTGTGGTCATTAATGATAAATGTTGTGAAATAGTGAGCACAAAACACTAAAAGTATGTGAATAATAAGCAGTCGGGTTTAAAGTTATTTGTTCTGCGTGTAGTGTACCTTCCGCTGTGCCGCACTGTGGTTTTCTGCATGCTTACATCTGTGTCTTCTTTGAACAAAATACTAGTGAAATAGATTTACTGAGAAATAGGGGTTTTAGAAAACAGGAAAGAATGTCTTTCAGCTGCATGTTGTTTAATTAAATCTCAACATAATAATAGTCCATATAAAAGCAATGCTAATAAATAAGACAATTACTAGTTTTAGTGATGTGGCAGCCAGAACCAATTGTGCTAACAGCTGTAAAAATGGAAAATAAAGAATATTTCATAGTCCTTAACTTACTTCTCAGATGCATGTTGCCATTGCATCAAAGTTCACCTGATGAACAGCAGACATGATGATATTTCTTCCCCAAAGGAAAAATGCAGCAGTACATGTGTTCTGAAAGCTTTGATGAATATTTCAAAGAGGAGTATTCTCCTGCTATGTTAGAGATATCTCTCACTACTAGGTGGAAGGAGGGGAAATCATGACCTTGCTTTGTTACGACCAACTGAACTGTGTCAGCTGCTGTAATGTTGACTACATTAGAGCACAGAGCTGTAGGATGGCTGAATGGTCTTGCTCTGCCTGTCACTTCCCCACCCCAAAATGGGCATCTCCATGGGCAGCAGTACTTTCAAGCTAGAAAAGAAAAAGGGTTGGAATGAAAGGTGGAAAACTCTCCAAAGAAAGCTTGGAGTTAAAACTGGATTGTGTTTCTACACAAATGCCTATACTTGTTTCCTTCACCTTTGGGCACTGTTATAGTGATGAACTAGTAACCTTTTTGCAATATATCAACAGCCCTTGCAAACAGTGAGGTTTTGGATTTAATAGAGGAATTTTGTTTTTCAGTGTTTTTGGTGAGCTATTGAGGTCTCACAATTTGTTCTAGGAATGTTCTAGGAATGGAGGAAAAGAAACATAATGCCACTGACATTGATGGACTTCAGAAGGAGTCATTCAGGTGTGGGCCTGAGCTGGTTCTGGCTCATTGTTTTTGTGGTGTACTATATTGACAGCAAAACCAACTTACCGTGTTTGTATGGAAAACAGTACAGCAGATCAGACTTCAGACTGTACATCCAATGGGCCTGCCAGTATAAGTGAATTGTAGTCGTCCACACAATTTCACACACACATGGACTCTACCCAGTGTGCTCCTCACCAGTTGCCCAGCTCAGTTTTGTGAGGCCTCTTTGCAGTTGTAGATATTATTCACATTCACACATGAGGATGCCCTTTCAGACAACAGTATCTCTAGTGATCATTTAAAAAAAAAAACCCACTTCCTTTCTTTAAGTTATATGAAGGGAATGTATTCAAAAATCCAGCTTTTGTAAACTAAAATGTTCTAGGCACATGTGTATTTGACTTTTGTGTCTTAAGGCGGCAAAAGTAATGTCAAAAGTTGAGAACAGAGGTGACAACGGCAATACTTAGTCTCGGGGTAATGATGCTTTTTCCTTCAAAAAAACAGTTTGAGTGTAATGATATTTTTTCTAGGCACAGTTAAGGACTGGTGCATATTCCCCTCTGTATAGCAACATATATGTAACTTGGGAAGTCAGAAGAGGAACAAAACCAATGCTCAGTGACGTCAGACTTTCCACAGCAGGTCATAGCGGGTTCAGGGTGAGACCCGTGGAGACTCCTGCCAACTTTTGTGAAGATCTCCAGACCATTTGGTGCACATAGACACAGCTTCTTCTGTCTAGGACTTGGGTTCCTATAATGTGTTTTATGAAGAAAAAAAAGTGTTCATACAGACTGATGTCCTGTGATCTATGGAGAAAAATGTCTTGTTTTCTTCACTGTTGCTTAATTCTGTATCACCCTTGATTTTTATTGATAATTCTGTGGGGTTTTTTTTGTTTGTTGTGGTTTTTAACCCAGTGTTTGGTAAGTCCATGGTTCAGACAAAGTCCGTACTAGTAAGACTGAGAGTTCAAAGGCACAGGTACCTATCTATCAAAGCCTGTAAAATGAGGTACTACTGGTGAAATAAAATGCTCAGTGGCGTGTTCAAAGACGTAGAAATTTTCAGTCACTAGACTGTGAACTGAGCTGAGATGTCCAGACTCCTTGTCTTGAGCTGAAATGAAAATCTTTGCCATTGGAAAGGAGAGGCTGCCTTCCCCTAGGTTTTAAGGTGTGGGTAACACTGCAGGATGCTCAGACTCAACACTTGTTTTGAGAAGTGAAACAGAGGTCACGACCACTTGTCAATAAAATCTCTGGGCTTCATCTGTAAAAGCACCAGAGCCAGCTGCATAGCTCCAGTTCCAATCTGAGTGATTGCAATCTGTCTACTTACAGTTTCTCCGAAGTTTAGCTTGAATATCTTTCCCTTCAGCTTTATGTCAAATAATTCTATACTGTTGGTGCTCTCCATAAATTCACTGCTGCTTTTCTCTCCAGGGAAAGATAACTGCTTCTGCCCAGTATAAATATTATGCATAAATTCTAGGTAGTGGCGACTGTCTAAAGGGGCTCCTAGAATGAATGAATAGGAAACATTACCTTATGTTAGGCTGCTTTACTGGTGATCTTCTGTATGACTGACTACATATAGAATTAATTTTTTTTGTCATTAAATACTAATATGAAGAAGTTTCTCTAAACTTCCCTCTTCCTCTTTATTGCATGATGCTGAATGGCCAAGCAACAGTCTAGCAGTTCATAGCATCTGTGTATGTCCTCACTACCTTTTTGGCAATCCAATAATCATAACATGCTTTATTTCAAAAGTAACATGTTTGTAGGAAGTTTAAAATTACTTACGAAGCTGTGAATTGGGTATGAACATCATGATGGAAATATATATAACAGGAAAAAACAAAATAAAAGAGCTTAGGTGTCTTCGGAAACATAAATACCTACTGAAAATTAAGAGAAAGATATTGGGTGACTCTGCCACACTGGCTTCTCTGTCCATATCCAGTTCCCTGAGGGCTTTGTCTGTCCCCCCACCACTGATGTATGTCAGGAATTTCCTTTTGTTTTTTACTGAACTGGCCCCATCACTATGACAGTGCCATCTGGCATCCAGATATTATTGTTTGCCCTCTTCCTCCCCACACTGCTTCTTTTTATGGCTAGCACCAGGTTTATTTATGGCAGTATGTTAAAACCTGGGTATGGTGTTAACATACAAAAGCATTTTTCAAGAGTTAGAGGCAGAAATCCTTTAAACAACCCCTCCACCACCCATAAAACCAATCTCATTATACTTAGAAAAACCCATGCTTTTTTAATCATGACTGCTGCTCTTTCTGACTCCAGCTGTCATGCTGTGCTGGTGTAATGAGCTCTGGTGAAAAAGGTCAGACAGAAAGATACTTTGGCTTCTCCCTCAGAAGCCATTCCTACGGCCTGGACAATGGTCACTTCAGAGATGGACAGCAACAGGAAAACAACACGTACGACACAGGACAGCAAGGACTTCTCACCTTAAACCTTTGTCCTAACAAAGGTTACAATACTTTCTTGCCAACCTAGAGTACTTCATAGTAGTTCTGTCAGCAATTAATATTAAATTGACCCCACATAGGGGTGCAGCATGTCAGACAATACAAGCATAGCCATCCCCTCTAGCCATCAAGTGGCTGAACTGGTCATGATTAATTCTTTCAGAGGCAGAACTGATGAAGACTGATTTAACATGAATTTGTATTTGAAGGTTTAATGCCCAAGTGGATTTTCTGTTATCTCAAAGGACCAAACTCCTTTAGAAAACTTTCCTTCAGCTAGGGAATTAGTCATTTAGGTCAGTGAAATATGTGGAAAATACTACCACTGAATTTCCTGCTGAATATCAACCAAATTTGACAGATGCATAAAATTCTGTGTGATAACTTTATACCTCTGTCAAATTCAGTTAATAGGAATAAATTCAGACATTACTGAGAGAAGAGGAAGGCAACTGACAGATAGACATATACAGACAAAATTAAACTTTAAGACTTGCTTCCTTTAGAAATTCCTGAAGAAATAAATAATGGAAGGCACTACATACAGATGGAATAAAAATGAGGCATCTGCTGGTCTAGCAGCACATGTTAGAAAACAACTGTAAACTACAGGTGGAAGGACAATGTAAAGAAATGTGTAACTTTATAACTCAAAGCACACCATTTCATAACAAAAATCTTATGCACCAGAAAGTCCCAAAAGACAAGTCAGCAACTCAGTTGACAAATATGAGAACTCAATGCATAGTAGAAATCTGATGAAAATTTCCTGGTTTAGCTTTTAAATTACCAATCCAAAATAAACTTTGAGAAGGACAATAGAATTTCTTCTTATGGGGTTTCCTGTCTCTGCCTGAAGAAACAAAGAAAAAGTGACAGTGATAGGGAAAGAATGGTCTCTTGGCTGTAAAGAATGACTCTGTAGAGGAATAGGGACCAGGGATTTGGTGGCAGAGGAAAGCTTAGGAGGAGTTTCAGGTGAAGTGTTGAAGTGGAATATGGGACACAAGGGGGTAAAGCCCTTCCCACTGTAGGGGAAGACCAGGTGTGTGACCACCTGAGGAACCTGAACATATATAAGCCTATGGGACCTGATGAGATGCATCCCAGAGTCCTGGGGGAACGTGGTTGCCAGATCGCTCTCCATCATATATGAAAATTCCTGGCAGTCAGGGAAATTCCCTGGTTACTGGAAGAAGGGTAATGTTGTTCCCATTTTTAAAAAGGGTAAAAACAATGACCTGGGAAACTGCCAACCTGTCAGCCTCACCTCTGTGCCTGGGAAGAGCATGGAACAGGTCCTCCTAGAAGCTATGTTAAGGTACATGAAGAGAGGGACATGATTCGAGACAGCCAGCTTGGCTTCACCAAGGGCAAATCCTGCCTGACCAACCTTTCTATGATGGGGTGACTGCATAAGTAGACACAGGAAAAGCAATGGGTGTCATCTGTCTGGACTTCTGTAAAGGCTTTGACACTTCAATCCTCCCGCCGCCCCAACATCCTTCACTCTAAACTGGAGAGGTATGGATTTGAGGATTGGACTGTTTGGTGGATAAGGAACTGGTTGTATGGTTGCATCCAGAGAGTAGTTGTCAATGGCTCAATGTCCAGATGGAGAACTGTGACAAGTGGTGTCCCTCAGGGGTCCGGACTGGGACAGGTATTAGTTAATATCTTCATCCATGACATT
>VZTU01006858.1:0-13266 GCA_013400835.1 Zapornia atra
TATTCTATGTTAATACAAATATAATTTCCATATGGTATCTAAAATTTCCCAGCCCAAGCTATTTGGCTAACTTAATCTTAAACATTTCTCAGCTGACACAGAATGCTTCTTCACCAAAATAGCTAGAAATTCTGAGCAGCTGGATGGTGTGCAGAGAAAAACATATGAGTGCTGAGATTCTGTATGAAAAGCTGCTTTGGAAACATGTGAAAGAGATGAAGTTTTAATCTTGTAGCTAATACACAGCCATAGTGGGTGTCAGTGTTAATCTCAGTCCCAAATTTGCAAATTATTTTACAGGAAAACTTTTTTTTGCACATGTACTATTTTCCAGCCACATTCCATGAATTCTTTTAGCATTTCAGAAAAAGTTAGAATATCCCATGAAGAAAAGTTATGCTCCATATACGTAGTTCTTATGTGACAAAGGCTAGACATCCTCAGCTGGTTTCTTCCTTCAGATCTTTACAGCCTTATTGCTAACTCTTGTATGACTAAATATACATCAGGATCACAGGTCAGAACAACCCCATGATATGAGGAGGGTGACACCCCAAAAGTACCATTTGATTGTGTTACATGACAAAAGGCAGCCTGTTCTGCCTACAACTAAAGTGAAGCCACAATTAACAACTGAGATTTACAGAGTTTTTAAAGTGTTCTAGAAACTGCTAACAAATTCCAACAGTCAGTAAGCAGAGAGTTATTCTTCACACAATTACAAAAGTCAACGACTTAGTATCAAAGCTTCAAAGCTGAGAGTGATTCAAAATAGTTTAGACTCCTAATATGTTTACATGGCAAAACATACTTTTTAACCTTATCAGGGCAACGCACATGTGCTCATGTGGTACGAGTCTTGGATTAATCAGAAACACACTATTTCTTAATGCCCCAAGGCAGTATCTAGGAGCTACAATGGGTAAGATTAACATTCATATATTCTGTATATCAATATTAACTATTAATATTTTAATACCTAACACTGTCTTAGCAAGTTTCTGTGCCACTGTATTAGCTTAGCACAATGCTGTGTGAGACAGTACTCTTCCCGTCGATACTTTCATTATACTGCTGCACTAGACAGATACAGGAGTAAGCCGCTTATACAGGATGGAGTCATATCAAGCTAATATTTTGATAGTAAGTTAGTCAAGCATTATGCAAATATGATTCACTGTGTTGAAAACAAATGGTAACACAGTAAATGGTTCCCTTGAACAGAAACACCAAAATTCGCGTAGGGGTTGATCCTGGAAGGATTGTTGGAAGAAGTCAGTGGAAGTCTGGCTTTATTATTTTGAAAAAGGAGACAGATTTTTCCCATTACAGTTTCCACTGTTAAAAACTACCGCAGTCTGAAGGGTACACACTGGGTATGCATTTGTTCTAGGTAAACTACTTTAGAAGGCCCAGCCCATTTCTGTCATCACAGTTTCTCACGTCCCAGGAACATCTGTCAATTTTCAACAATAGGCAGGCTTTGCTGGGTGTCTAGGCCTGGATAAACACTGTGTCTGTGAAGAATCACTTACTATGTCATAAATTGTTCTCTGCCAACGCATGGATACTGATAAAGTGATTTTGGACATAGTATCACCATAGGGATTAATGAATACAGCTTGCAAACTACTGCAACACTATGAAAACGTGTACATATAAGAATTATTATGTAATTGAGTAATTAAATGTATTCTTTCTTTTTCCTGTTATACTATCAGTTTTCATACTATGCTGATAAATCATTAAATGTACATTTTCCATTCCATAAGTTATTTTTAGAAAAGTAGATATTTAGACTTCTTCAGAAACATATCTTTCCTCTTCTCCCATATTAAGGTATCTAACGGTGCAGATAAGTGATTGACTAACTTATAATCAGAAGTACAGAGTGTTAACCGGCCACCTCTACTAATGCTGCATGCGTAAAACGAGTATAAATAGATAAAAAGACTCCTACACTCTTCCCACAGTGATACCATCACACCAGTCCCGCAGCAGACAAGCTTTTTCTGTAGCTGTGGAGGAAGTAGAAGGATATGCTTCACAGGAAACAGAGCCAGAAAACACCCATTTGGTCACACTAGATTTTCCATGACAATGCCATCAGCAGATCCCAACAGACTTATCTTTTTCCTTAGAATTTCTAGTTCCCCATCCTCCCCTCTGCCAGCTCTCTTTGTTGTTCAGTTGTCTTGCTTCAACACTTGGAGTCCAAACTTGCAGTGCTTGCTTTTTCTTGTTTGGGCCTAAGAAATTTTCTTCTTTTATTTGTAGTATTACTTTGAAGACATTTTATAAGCTATCATGCCATTCCCCAAACCCTCCTCATCGGCAGACTTCTCTTTTCTGGGCTATAAAGTTTTATGTTCTCTCATCTTATAGCATTCTTCAAGAACTGTAAAATCTTTGCTGTTCTTTATTTTTTTCATGTTGATCATAT
Organism: Zapornia atra; assembly: GCA_013400835.1. Lineage (NCBI taxonomy): Eukaryota > Metazoa > Chordata > Aves > Gruiformes > Rallidae > Zapornia > Zapornia atra. The sequence goes on from VZTU01006858.1 coordinate 2,444, forward strand.
AAACACAGAGAAGAATGAAGTTTTTTTCCTAGTTTTTATTCCAGTCACTTCTTAGGTGACAGGCATACAGAAAATAGCATAGGTACGGTGCACCCCGACTTCAATAGTACAGGGAACTATGCCAACTCTTCCTTGTGTGTTGTGTGGTACAGAAATTCTCCATAGAAAAGTGTGTTCTTAAAAACAGCTTGCTGATTCACATAGACTGGTAGCGTTACATTAAAACCAAAAATGTACCGGAGAAGTAGTTTTTAATAGTTATTTTAGCTGACGTTATAGTCACATAAGTCACATAACTTACAACTTATTCCCCTAAGAAAACTGATTTAACGTATATTTACAAAAGTCTTTTTTTGGATTGTACATCCACACAAGGATTTCTTTAAGCACCTCAGCCATCGGTGGCTGTGGTCTTTCATAGCCATGTCATCCAAATGTTAGACCTTTAAAACTACAGGAAAAAATGTTGTCTTACCTTATAATTATGCTGCAGAGATACTGCCTTTGACAATACTGGGACACTTCAGTGAGCATGGGCTTTCTTTTTCTACTGTTTTTGCTACAAATAGCATCATATTCTTCCACCTCCATTAAATTATGCATTCCCTATGTTACTCTCTTGGACATCAGTGTGAAACTTTTCATATTTTCATCCAGAAGAGCAGAAGAAAGAAACATGATGAAACCTTGTATGTTTTCAATCATGTACACCAAAAAGGAAGGGTGGGGGAAGATTTTCCCCTGATACCCTGACACAACATAAGAACTTTTTTGGAGTAACATTCAGTTTGGCTTCCGTCCCAAGAGGGATTTAATCTGTTTCCTTCCAGTGATTTTGGTTCTACTTTCCCAAAGCTCTACAGCAAAAGCATGGCTTCCAGAGAGAATTTGGACAGCTGATAGTGGGGTATTTCATTACTTTTGTAGAATTTCATTGCTTTCAATTTCTTTGTGTGGATTGAGCTTTATGAATAAAAGAAGACTTACCACAGCAGGTACCATTATCTTTCATTATCTCGTTATTAGGAAAGTACTATTTTGTAAATTATTTCCTCATATTTATTAATAGAAACTCCTACTAATAGTTCTGAGAATAACACTGACCTTTCTTTGTCTTACCTGTTCAAAATGTACTTTGAACAATGCCTCCATTCCATAGTAACTGTACATAACTGCATATAACACATATAACTGGTACAGAAGTCCCAAGTCAAACCATCTTTTCTCCTACCTCATTGGCATTATTGCATTTCCCAAACCACTGATATATTTGGATGAGTTTTTGAGTTATTCCTTCTTTTAAGATCAAAATATACTTCCATAGTTTTGGGTTCTCCTATCACCCAGCACTTGAGGCCAGAGCACAGCTCTGGACAGTGGGCTGGTACTGCTAAAGAAGATGATGCAGAACTAACCTCAGCGTCAGAATGCAGAAAGCCATTTATTCCTGCCGGTGTGTCCTGAATCCCCTGCAAGTACCTTCTGAAGGCAGCTTGGCAGTGTTAGTAGTGGTATTTTTAAATTGCTAAAAACAGGCTAAGTCTGTCTAAACATAGGCTATTCACCAGCTATCGTCAAAGCAATTCTGCTTTTTCTGTGTGACGGTCCACCAGACTATGGAAACCTGCAGCACAGACTGTTTATTTTAGTCTAAATGTAGACCCTCAAAAGTATGATCAAGCCCATCTGAGCAGTGGTCACAATAAATACTGTTTTACTGTCTGTACGGTAATGGGGCCTTTCTTTCAGGGGGAATTTCTGAGCCGTGCCAGCAAATGCAACTTGGTAAGGAGGTATAATACCAGCTATGAAACACCATGGGCCAGATCTGTGATTGCATTGATGACCTCCAAGGTACTCGCCAAGAGATGGCAGACAAAAGCCCTCTGCCTTGATCTGCACCCTGCCAAAATCCCAGTGTAAGGCACAGCATCTGCAAGGAGATGATGTTCAAAGCAACATAAAACAGAAGTAGATATAGCTACTTATTTTATCTACTTAGTGAACCAAAACAAAAAGGCACTGAGTGGAGAAAATATTGAACTTACGAAGAAACACCAAAAGCAGCCAAAGGAAAAGAAGTTGCAAATAAAGTGCAACTGGTTTGCAGGGTCTGGTGCAACTCCCTGGGTAGTGGGGTCATCATGGTGACGCATGTTGTGACACGTGTATGTAGGGTAACACACTAGCCATTGCCCAGGGATTGAATTCAGTCACCTTTTGTCTTCTGCTTTCTTTTTGCTTATGTGTGAGTGACACGGGGCATGACACTGCTCTCCCTAGCACCAGGTAGCTGCCAGTATGACCATAAGGAAGCTGATGCTCGTGTGTGTCAACACCATCATGTCAGATCAGGAGCAAGATCCTTTGGCCACTCTTTTTGTCTTCCTCTGGACAACCTGGGCATTTGTCCAAGGATGGGGAGAGCCTTGTTATCCTATGAGTGGACACACATAGGCTGCTGTGTGATCCTGCACAAGAATTTGAGCTCACATCATAGACTGACAGGCAAGTAAGTATGCCAACAAAAGGCCTTCTGAAAGATTTCTCTCATCTGACACTGTTTTCTTACAAATAGCTTTTTCATAGAGAAATATAATTTAAGAGAGAAACTTTAGAAATCAACATAAGTAAATACATCAAGCTGCCAAATTCACTTCTTTCCATTTGAATGGCTAAAATCTTCTTAGTGTATACACATCATCATACATTATTGAACCTAATGCTCTGTGGAGAATATCAAACTCCAGGGGCTAAATTCAGTTGCCAGGAACAGCTATCCCAGTGCCATTTCAGAGGCTGTATTCAGACAGATCTGCAAGGTTGGCACATATGACAGGATTTCTAAGAGACCTGCATTGCTCTTTAGTGTCTGCTGGAGGACAGACAGGATAATTTATGGCTTCTCAAATGACATAGACTCCTATGTTTAGGCAACAGGATCCCATCTTAGAATACTTTGTCAGATAAGTGCAGAGCTAATTATCATATTATTAGGAATGAAAGCAAAACCTGGCACTCCAGTTTGCTATTCCTCTCAATAAAAGTTCACACAGATACAGATTGGTGTAAACATATCTATATACCCATACATATATGCAAATAAATGAGCTGTACCTATCTGAAAATGACCACCGAAGATTCTGCCCTAGTAATTGGAACAGAATGGCTTTATTGGTCATTGATTCTTACCATTTGTTAAGTGACTTTGCTGAAGGAAAAATATAGGCAGACCTCCAACTCTGAATGGAAAGTGAGAAGAAACTTAATTTTCTTTTCTAGAGTCTATGAGACAGAATCAAAGAGATTTACAGAGTCCAAGAAGACAGAGAAAATCCTGAAGGGTTTTTGATTCTCTGCTTTTCCTCTATGAAAAAGAGTCTGCAGGTAAAACATAGGGAGAAACAGGGACAGAAAAATCAGGAGCACAACAAATGCAGTGTGTTAAAATACTGATTTTCTACTGTATATACAGAATACAGCATGTATTTTCCATTACTGTTATGTGATTAGCAAAGAAAAAAGAAGGCAGCTTCATATTTTAATTATTTCATATCATTTTTGTTACAAAGGAAATCTTTAAAATGAACTGAGCCTCTGACCCTTTCTACAAAGACTGTCTTTTCAATGGTACTTTATAATGGGTACTAACTAGTAGCTTTAAACACACTAGTCTCAACTCTTATATCCAAACAAATGTGGACACTGGCGGTAACTGATCATTTCTGTATACAAATAACTTTGGACCCTTAGGAAAATACTTCCCAATTTCAAATGGAACTGTACTCATTGTTTTGTTCTTCCCCTCACAAAGCTGTAGTGGCAAATAGGTTATTGGAATGGCAGTTTCCCCCATGGAATGCCTGCAACTAGGACCTGCGACACTAAAACAGGGTAGGAGAGTCAGAAGTAATATGTACTACAAAGTAAAGCATTACTTACAGAGATAAGTTTAGTTTTTGGCAAAAAGGCTTTGTACTTCAAAACCTTAAGAAAAGGAAGACCCATTGATTTCAGCTGACATTCTGCATGTGTGTACATTGAGAAACTGATTACAGTGGTTATTATGGCAATATTGCATGTTCAAGCAATCCAAACAATTTTAATAAAGAAAACTGGCTATGAGGAATTAAAGCTGCCTTGGACTGTTTTTTCACTGTAAATTTCTATACCAAACCTGAAGGGTAACGAGAAGGCTTTAACTTTCCATAATAGCTCACTAACATTAGTTTATTAATCTAAATGTGTGACAACAGGTAGTATAGTTTTTCTTTGGCATAGTTTTTCTTTAACCTCAGGAAAGCTTTTTACATCACTCAGAGAAATATACTTGGCTATATGTGCATACTTGAATAGAATAGCAAGTGGCCACATATTGTCCAAATGTGTTAAATGATATTCTTTCCAAAAAGTTAAGCAAAATATAAAAAACACCTTAATGTTCTTTTCTATATTTATATAAGCTGAAATCCATAGAATATATAGAGAAAGCATGCTTTAAGAAACCCCAAAACATTGATGCACCAACATCACCAGTATGATTTAGTAAATGGTGCCTTATGATGGGACAGATGCATACTAAGCTAAAACATGTAAAATTCTCATATGGAAAAAACAAAACACACCCCCAAAAAAAACCAAACAAACCAACCCCACAAAAAAACAAACAAAAAAAAACCCAAAAGAAATGTCAGAAACCTGCAAAATTTTCTCTTCTTTATAGATGACTTATCATCTTTCAGGAGATCAAGTTTATCTTTTGAGATGGCTGAATATCATGTAAAATTTGATGACTTTCTAGGCAATACAGCAAGTACTGAGTCAATTCTTTATAACTAAACCATTCTAAATAATTCCAGGATTTTATAATATCAATTAACAAAAGATTTGCAAATGTTGCTTCCAAACATACTAGAAGTGTACTCACAACTTTGGATTCTTTTTTCTTAATTTTCAGACTATCACAAGTAAAGAAATGATAAACAGTTTGCTCTTTTGTGTTTAATTAGAGTTCAGCCTGATCGTAAAACATAATAGTTCATACCTGACTAAAGTGACAGTCTGAATGAAGTATCGATGGATACCACTGTCCTAATAATAGAAAGAAAGGTACGAGTAGGAGGTAGAATCTCTGCTATGTGAATGACCACTACATCAAAAAAGATATAATAGATGAGAGGTTAGAGAGTACATGGAGTAAGCAAAGTGTCAAGATTAAAAATACCAATAGAGAAATGTGGTACTAGTTCTAACCAGGATTTCCCAAAGCTTCTGAAGGAATTAAAATTCTGCTACCACTAACTAAACGAGCAAGTTTAGTGACTAACATTCATAGACAAATAAGTTCTGCTTAGTTTTCATCTTTGAACTTGCATCTCGTGATGTCTAAGAGTAATCAGAGTGTATTTTACAAAATGACTACTCTGATTCCTGGCTATTTGTGAAGGAATTTGAACCAAAACTGCTGTGCCTTGATCTAAGGGTACAAAGTCCACTGGAAAAAGTTTCCAGTTCGGTATGTATACGATTTATATAAAATGCAGGTCCAAATGGGAAAGCATAGCCAAAATTTTGGATCACATCCAGCAAAAAGGAGGCTGTCATCAAAGAAATGAAAGGAAGATGACATTCAGAGAGCTGAGTATATGATAATTTCTAGCTTCATTGAGAAGACAATTTGTATCCTAATGATAACAACAAGTTTCTTTGGAAAGCAAAATATTATTTTGAGGGCAAAATGGGGCAAAGGTTAGAACACATAATTTAATTTGATCTGAAACTTTAAACACCCTGTTAAACTGAAGCCTCTAAACATTCAAAGTTTTAATCCACAAAGGTACGCTGTAAAAGGAAATAAAAGTTTTATAAAGACCTAAACTTTAAAAAAGTCTTTGTGATAACAAAACTTTTCAGTTTCTTTAAATGTCTGAAGGCTCTTTCCACAAAGCAAATAATCACTCATATGGACAAAACCATGAAAGTTTAACATCAGAAGTATTTAATAATATAAACTCCCGTATGAGGGCAGGCTGAGTGAACTGGGACTGTTTAGTTTGGAGAAAAGAAGACTTAGGGGGGACCTAATTAGTGTTTATAAATATCTTAGACATGGGACGCAGGGGAAATTGGCCAGCCCCTTTTCAGTGGTCTGTGGGGACAGGACAAGGGGCAATGGCTGTAAACTGGAGCACAGGAAGTTCCGCCCCAACATGTGGAAGAACTTTTTCACAGTGACGGTGACAGAGCAGTCAGGACCCAGGCAGGTGGTGGAGTCTCCTTCTCTGGAGATATTCAAGTCTTGTCTGGACGCCTATCTGTGTAATATGCGCTAGGGAGCCTGCTTTGGCGGGGGGTTGGACCCGATGATCTCTCGAGGTCCCTTCCAACCCCTATGATTCTGTGATTTCACAAATTGCTTTGCTGCCATCAGATCTTACGTAAGTGTAACCAATATTTTACACACTGTTATCACAAAAAGGTCATTCCCAGAGTTCAGCATTCCTCACCAAATGGACAAAATTTTGAAGCTTTTTTCTTAATTTTAGTTTTCCCAATTGTTCTCTAAGTTTCAGGCATCTGTCTGACTAAGACTTTAACAAAATCAGAGACCAGGCTCACTCAAAAATCAGTGGACTGTAGCATGTTAAAAGATCACAGCAGTATATTTAGTTGCAGATATAAGCCACAATTGGTCATTCCAAACTCTTCATGAAGAGATTGTTCGTTTAGAAAAGTAACATTTCATGCTACCGTAATGCTTTATCACCTTACATCCCAGTCAGATCTTAATTACATGCGCCATGTAGGTTTTCCCAAGTTGTGATGATGGCTTTCATCCATATATATGACAAATCAATAGTAGATTTCTGTAGCATCTGGGAAAACAGAATATTTAGATAAAAGTTTATTCATAGTTTGACTAAATTGAACTGATCAAATTCCTGTTACAAGTGTAAGTATTTTATGTATAACCATTAAGTTGAATTCATAACCCTTCCCTTGCTTTTTTTTGGTGGGTAATACTAGTATTCCCAAATAGACCATTTTATGCTCACAGAAAAAAAACTTTGCCAGGAAATAATTTAAGATTAATATTAATTATGTACATTATAAAGAATATTTGATCAACCCCTACATGCATTTACATTTGGAAAAGCAATTGGAATTAACTTCTGCTGCAAAAAATCAATTAACAAGCTCTTGCTTTTCAGTTTTTTTAGATCATCTGTATACATTAAAATATTAATAAAAAAAGTCATTCTTTTCTACTCTTGATGTTCAAAACCTTATTAATTTTGAAGCAGTGGAAATTAAATGCAAATGTACACTTATGTAACAGAAACTGAGCTTCCCTCTTGCAAGACCCCTTTTCTGTTCCTGTTTCAGGAGTGCAGTGGACTGCTTTCAAGCTTCATACTGCCTTTGTACATCTGTTTTCTGATATTTTGCATCACACGGCACAGGTAAGATATCTCATAGAAAACTTGGAAGACTTTCTCTTGAGCAAGGCAAAGCTCACTTACCACACTGGTTCTCCTTGCTACAGCCCTGAACTGCACCACAGATGTCAAGAGCCAAGTTGACTAATGGGATACTGACCATGAAGCTACTCAGGGCTGCTGAAGATAATTTGTATTCATCAATGTGTCAGTCAGCATAAGCACATGTGGTTTTACTACAATTTGCTCTCACGGTATGGTATGTGATTTGTCTGCCATCCTGCAGCAGATTCATCTCTTCACAGCTATGCTGTAGCTATGCTGCACACTGTATACTATAACTTCTATCAAAAGAAAAGCAACAGAGACTGATTATCTTCCTTGTCTGAGCATCACAGTTTCTAAACTCAGAATCAAGATTTGAGTCCTCAGAAAATCTCTAGGAGGTATCAAGCATGTTCTCAGGGATTCAACAGCAGTCTAAGCTTTGTTGGACTTAGTTTTTATAATGGGTTAAAACTCTGAGTAGAGTTATTAGAGTAACAGAATGAAGCTGAGAGACTAGTTTTATTTTCTGAGTTTGAAGAGAGAGGATTGTTTGAGCAACTGCCTTCTAAAACACTTCGAATCATCTGGATGATGTCCAGGCTGTAACCCCCACATTTGCTAGTTAAAATTTGCAAAAATAGCTATCCACCTAAGTAAAGTATAGGCAGCCTCTCTCACCTGTATCATGAAGCAGAACATCAATAATCCAATAGTTCTCTAGGGATACTCAAGAACTAGCTTGTTGATCAGTGCTCTCAATTATTTCTCATTGCTCAGAATAAGCAGTTAATGATGCAGGAATTTTACTAAATAAAACTTGGCAGAATTTCTTTCCACTTCCAGCTTCCTGTGATGATTCTTAGCAGACAGTTAGGAAGATGTCTGATAGCATTTCCTGGTTACCCAGACTTAATATTTCATTTACAGCCCCAGTTCAGAAAAGCCAGATGATGTTGCCAGCCAAAGGAAGAGCACAGGGCTGCCTGATAAAACAAGAGTGTTTGCTCTGTATGATTTCTATAACCAAACTGCTAAAATGAAACGTGTGCTTCTGTGTTTGTTGGTAAGACCAGAAAACAGTATCAACTTTCTGCTTCTGCTGCGGCCTTGATTTCTCCACCCCATAAGTAAGAATTTTAGTACTTGCTGTAAATTCAGATTCCAACATGAACTCTCGTCAACTACATGTTTGCAGAGCCAAATGGATTTGAAACCATTCCCAACAGATGGAAATACAAATCCTGATAGAATGAAATCTGTTCCCAAAGCAGTTGTTCTTCCGCATACGGCATCCATATATACTGCTCGATCAATCTGGTTGCAGCAAGCATGGGCAGGCTTGGCTTTTGAGGTATCGAAACAAACATTTTTGCGATAAACTGAATTCAGTAGTTTGTCTATGTTGGTGCATTATTATCAAGTGGCTAAATTTCACTTCCAGTTTTATAATAAGTAATTTTTTTTTCCTAGGAATTTATTTTGAACTATGCAATTTTATTCAGAGTAACACCTCCTCCCTCTTCCCTTGGAAAAAATTGCACCGACAGTGTCTCCACCATGTATTTAATTTAAAGACTTCAATTTTTCCTTATTTTGGCTAACCAGAGAATATTTGCCGTTCCAATCTACTACCTACTATAAATGGAGCATACATTTAATATCCCATTTTGTAATACAGATATGCAATATCCAGTGATATACTAGTAAGACACTACAGCATAAACTTGAAACAGATGAAATATTTACTGCTTGCTTTAAAATTACATGTTTGCTCTCAATAGCAAATTAAGTTTGGGTTTGTCTAATTAGAGATCTAATCTATCTGAAGACTCAGAACTGTGGGAGTTTCAGGTTACATGAGGATTTGAGTGCACAGTATGAAACCCACTGCAGGTTTCATAATAACACACTCCACACACCTCTTATCTTTTTAAAGACCCATTCATTAATATCAAAATAGAAATTTGTATTTCTATAAGGAACTGTAGAAGAACTGCCATTTAGTCTGTACCACAGTACCCTCCACGAAGTTCCATTCCACAGTTCACTAAAACCCCCAATTCATTTAGTCTACATACCAATTTTCCATCCAACAAGATGTTCCACTCTGAAGGATATGCAATGCGTATCTGAACGATAAACCAATGTCGTTTCCAAGTGTTCAGGCTTATGTGCAAAACCCATGAAAGAAACAATACTTTTTTCTGTAAGAGAACTAGCATTTTCCATCTCTCTTGTACTACAGTGGGAGAGAAGCTGGACTTTATTATCCATTTTAGCTTCTGACTAAGGTTGTGTTCACAATATTATCACAAGTGAGACACAGTACTCTGGGCAGCATTGTATGTATTTTTGACCTTTCTAAAAGCTGAGGAATTTGGACTTGAGCCCTTCTAAGTGAAAAGATCAATACTCAAACTACTAGTGAAACTCCTGGAGCCACCACACTGCTTATTTTAATTGTAATCAGTTATAATCTTGGATATGCTAAACATCGTAAAATAAGAATCCTCTGGTCTGATAAGCTGATATTTGAAAGTCATGTTAATTCTAGTTCATGAATTTTGATATGTGTTTATGGAGTAATTCCGGATGTACCTGGTGATACCACTTTATCAACAAAAAGTCCCTCAGGCCAAGCAAGATCAACTGCTAAGATTTTATGGTTTGTTTTCTCCTTCCTGTTAGCTTATGCTAATAAAGATGAAGCTGTAGCAAACTTCCGGAGGATTCTTACCTCATAATGTTGACAAGGCATCCTGTAAGTGCTTAAGTGTTTTGTAAAACATTCATTTTTGTTAGAACAGATTTTGGAGTAGAATAATTAAAAACCCAAACATCTATTTCTTAAAAGAAATCACAATCAACCTTTCAATTTATATTTAAAGAAAACCCATTTAGAACCAGATTTCTATTCACAAACTGACCTTTACTTCAGTATCATCAGAGACATAGACTTGGAAAAAAATATTATTAAAAGTCTATTATTCAAGAAGTATGTCTCTATAAATACATTGGTTTTTACTAGAAGCAACCAGAGAGCCTTTTTATTTATTTTAAGTGACTCTGGGTTGCAAAATGAGTTTCCAGCTGATGAAAATATACCTGAATATAAGGTGGGAAGTTGCCATACTTATCTTTTGTCACTACATCTTCCATACCCTGCTTTCTCTCACAGTCCCAACTCTGGTCTGGGAGATTCAGGTATACTTTGTCACCATGCACAACGTGTGTAATGATAATGGTACTCACACCTGCCCCTAACATTTTCCAAGTTATTAGTTGTTTGAAGGAAAGGGGAATGGGAAAAAAGGGAAAGGGGATAAAAAAAAGGGG
>VZTU01006860.1:0-29625 GCA_013400835.1 Zapornia atra
GCCATTGGGGATGGGATGCCGGGGCTGGGGGTGCCACACTCCCGCTTGCCCTGAGCCTGGTATCCCCCTCGCTGTCCGTCAGAACGGACATCCACAGGGAGCTCTTCGCTCGGCTTCCCCTAAAGCAAAGCCAAAGCAAGCCACTGAAACATGACGGGGGACGGGGACGGNNNNAACAAGGCGCGCTGCGAACTGGGACGCCCTCAGGGCAGGCCTGGAACGAACGGGGTGCTGCCTGCAAGAGACGAGGTGGGCACAGCCAGAGCAGAGAGCAGCAACGTGTGAGTGGGACAGATAAATGGCCCCGGCCAGAAACCCAGCTGTGGGAGGTAATGCACCGAAACCATCTTTGATAATTCATGGGATGCAGAGGCATGCAGTTATGGTAAGGGTTTGGGTCCATCAAGCTGATTGTTTCCTTTTTTAAGAGAAGGGGTTTTTTATATGTTGTGCCTCCTTTTTCTGCTAGCCAGCCCTTTATATAACTGTTTCCTCATGATTTCCATCAAGTGGCACATCATGCTGTCCCAGAAGAATGGGAGCCTGTGCACCATGCTGTGTCTTTTAAATTGGGGAGCTTTTAACAAGTTTTCTTTCTCCCCTATGTGATCATTTAATGCTGTTACTTGCAACCTCAAAATATATTAAGTGCATTAAGACCTCTTTCAAGCAATGCTTAAAGTGCGCCTGTGAAGTCTGCCCCGAGTGTCACAAACATCTCAGCTGCTTTTACTTAGATTCAGGGGGTGTGTTATCACCATCAGTGGCGGTAATTGCAACCATGGGGGGAGGGGGCATTTCATTCAGAGTATTAAAGCTTTGAGGGGCCTTATTGAACCCATTAGCGGATCACATTGATCTGGGATTAAATTTTTCAGCCTGAGGCACAGAATATAGCAACCTGGATTTTAAAAGTGTTGGTACGCTTTGTTGGTAGAACAGTGATCCTTGCTTCCCAGTGCCGGTTCTCAATGTGTTTCTGGACCTACTGCCAAGATCCCAATTGTCATGACTTAGTCCTTGCTGCAGTGGAATTGCTGAGCACTGGGTTTTCACAGCTCCTGTTCTGGAACTTCCTAATAAACTCTGCATTAAAAGCAGTATAATTGCTGCTGCATCACGGTGGCAGGAGTCTCGTGTTCTCCGTCACAAGCGTGTGGTTTTTTTCTTCTAAGAGGCAGGCCTACTGGCTGGGGTAGATGAGGGCTGGCAGAAAGGCTTTAGAAGCACAGTAAACCCCCCCAGGGGAAAAAGTTTAGCAAAGGCTGACTCTGGCTAATAAAACTGAAGGCCAAGAAAGGGTGGGATGAAATGTGTAGACTGTGTGGAGAGTGCCTGCTCCACTGGATGTTCTCATTGCTCCAGGGTGGCTGGAGGTAGTTCCACCAGCCTGTCCCAGAGGATTTAGGCATGCTTACAAGAGCCTACAAAGACTGCACCTTGCGGAAGCATCTCTTCATAAACAAAAGACCAGTGTTCTACCAATGGCAAGAGCTTTCTCTGACGGAGCAAACCTGTTTTGTAGAAAGAAGAGATGGCAATGTCTGCATGTGCCACCCCACCCACCAGCTCTGGGGGCTCTGCACACCGGGCCAAGCTGGAGGCCACAGGTGGAAAGAGCCAGTGCAGAAAGCTGGAGACAAGTTCAACTTAAAAATTATTGTCCCTGTTAAGAAAACAACACTGGGGAGGAAAACAATATGGTAGAAATCAAAGTATGATAGGGGAATTCCTTTGGTCCCTCAGTTAGTTAAAAGTAATAAATGCACTGCAGTTATGAACAACATTGTGTTTTACTATATCATCCAGAGATGTCAGATAGGGTACTGACTCATAGTAAATTTCCAGCGTGACGTACTGTAATCACACGGTATCAAAAGAAGTAATTCAGAAGTTCAGACGTGTCACTAAGCAGCCATTTCCAAAATAACCTCCACTTCCAGAAAGTTGTTGTCACAGACGCTGGTATCAGGGAAAAGGGAAGAGGTGGAGGGTTGTAGCAACACGTAGTAATAACAGTAATTGTAGAGATAACTAGCGTTACACAGCCTAACTGCTGATCTGTTGCGTAGAGCTTAAGTGACAAGTCCATGCGCATTATTGCAAATATGGCGATCACAAGTGATCTGTTTTAATACCAATCTGGAAGTTTCTTCATCAAAGACATTATAGACTCGGAGTCACTGTGCTACAATACACTTCACCTAAACTGTGCCTGAAAGATTAAGTTGTGGCACAGCACGTAGAAATACATGTCTGTCACAGTGACAGATTTGGTTAACCGGTCACTGGCTATGAGACCTTAAATGTCAGGGTAATGCATGTGGTGCAGATCCCTCCACAGATTAGATTAGACACTTCAATTTCTATACACTGGGTTCATTTGCTGGAGCTTGTAGAAAATATTTGTGCCAACTTCCTCAAAGCATCTGAGAAGAGAAAGGCTAACCCCCCTGAAAGCTGCCGAGATTTATTTTTTTTATTAGGGTGAGGTAACTGGATATTAAGCGTTACTGATACCATCAAATAAATGTCATAACATATTGTGCATAATTCTGAACAGCCTAAATTACATCCAAAGATGTGACTTAACGAGCCCTGGGAATGTAACTTTGGTGCATCAAACACCCACACAGTTGCTGTTGTTAGCAGTTAAGGATAAGCTGGTGTTATCTAAGGAAGGAAATCAAGTTAGATGAATGCTTACATGAATGAGTACCTTATTTTATCGAAAGTAGGAGAAAATGGGGTAAAGAAGAATGTTTTCACCAAATTCTTCTTACAGAATGACTCACCGATTCATAGAGGTAAGGTTGTTTAATTGTGTGGAGTAGGATTTAAGCTGTTGTTTTCCTGTCATGCTGACAAGATCATACTAATTCTCAAGGAGACCAGTGTTTCTGCTTTCTCTACGAAATTGCTTGCTTTTTTTTTTCCTTTTGCTCATGCTATGATAATAACAACATCAGCAATGACAACCAAAGTAAAAATAAGCTGCCACTGCAAAACAGTAAAATCTCATGGAAAACTGCATTAAATAGGACAGTAAAAACTAGACACATGCAGGCAAACCAAGCACACGCAGGACTTCTATCGATACTTGAGAGAGATTTTAACTGAATACATTTCGTAAGGAAATAACATTTCCAGGAGGCACCAGTTCCTACTTTAGATCAGTCAGTGGAGCTAGAGTATTGCTGCAGAGCTGGGGAGAGAGAGAGAGAGAGAGAGAGAGAGAGAACCAAAGCAATTTTAGCTTGACCTAATCTAATTACACAGACTCTGTCTAGGAAGAAAAAAAGGCAGTTACAGGGAAGTTTCTTGTATGCACATCATATGCCGGAGTGTTTCTGTAACTCGCAGGTGAGAGTTTCTCAAGGAAGATGATTACTCCAAATGGCTGTAATTTAAAATGATAATATGTTTTATGGAAGATTTTCGGACGAAAACCTAAATCCATAAAGGGACCTGGATACCTCATTCTTCAGAGAAGAGAATTCTCCTATGCCTCAGACGTTAAGTGCCAGTGTTAGGTTTTGTGTTCGGCTGACATCAGACAACCTAAAGTTTCAAAGGACCTAGATTGTCACTTGATGTTTTCAGAAACACCCAGGAAAAAAAAAAAAAACAACAAGACACTGTGGTGCCGCTTAAAGCTTTAGCATATCCTGAAGCCTTATCACACTTATCAAAACAAGGCTTTTCTTGCCTCTCGGTGCCTGTGGGACCCGAGGCGGGAGTGTGTGAAACAGCATGCAGATGATTCTCTTTCAACTGGAGCCTGAACCAAGGACACGGGAGACACCAGGTATCTTTGCCTAATCCGGAGAATGGATTTGAGCTGTAATGGAACTATGAAGTTACTGTGCCAGCATCCGGCAGTCTATGACATGACGCTTTCCCATCCAAGCCATTCCATTTTAATATATTAATTCCTTCATTGTATGCAAGAGTAATTGCTTCTATGCTGGCAATTAGGACATTCAGGTAGCCTGTGTGCAACCTGGCATCAGCTGACTGCTCCAAATTTGGAAGAGGGCAGATTGTGAACACTGACAGCTCTGATAGTTTTAAATTATAAAGCATTTGTAATGAGGGCTAAGGGAGCTCCATCATTGCTGATTATTTTATGAAAACAAACTTATTTTTATAGGCACCTGCCTGCAAAAGATGTCCACTGGTAAAATTTGTAAGGAGAAGTGTGTAGTTCCTTGCAGCTGAATTCTTGAATAATATCTAACATAGATGTCCATCATATTTGGGAAGTTTTTTTTTTAATGTCCTGTTACAGACAAGAAAACAATGGGCAGATTAGGTTTTGCTCCTCTGTGGTTTAAAAACTCCAGATACTTAATGGAAAAAATGGGATTCTTTTTCCTACCCAGCACTTCAGGCATCTCCATACTGGATTTGTGGCTCTCTGCCAATTCCACCATCATATGCCTGAGCCTTCCCATTTAGGAATATCTACTAAACTGACCATTTGTTTCTCTTTTCACCCATATGCAACAAGAAACAACAGCACACCTCAGACCTCTGAAGGATGCTCCAGTTTTCTATAGAGAACCAGTTGTCAGTTAATTTGCTGCAGGATACTCTTGACTTGTTTGCTGATTTCTGCTGGTATGCTCGTTACTGCTTGAAGTAAAAGAGCAGTGGCATAGAAACAGGTAGTCTTCAGACTCTTCTGATGATTTTCTTAGTATTACTCAATTCTAGACTAATCCTAGTCTGCTTTACATATTTATCTCCCTTGTCCTTTGAGATAGCTCAAAGTGAAATCAAAAAGACTTCTTAATCCTTCTTGTTCAGAGTAAGTTGACAGTGTAAACTTACTAATTGCAGATATGTCAACCTGTCATCTCCCAGAACATGAGCCTCTTTTCTGTTTGCTATTTCATACTTTATAAAAATAGCAGTATACCAGTTTTCTGTTTTTGTAGTTCCTTTTATCAAAACAGCTCACAGAAACACGCATCCCTAAAAGATGGCTCTGGAAGTAAATTAGAACTAACCTCATTTTACACGGGTATGAATCGAGGCAACCGGCATTTGTGACCATTTATCCAGCTCATATGGGAACTCTGTAGCAGAAGAGGAATCTATCTGATTTCCCAGCCATGATTCCCAGTCATTCATTTGCTTTCATCATGAGATCATCCTTCCGTTCACAGTAATTGATATTTCCTTAGACAACACACAATGGAATTATCCCAGGGATTAATTTGGCCTAAGACGTTAATTCTGAGGAAAGTCCTATTTGACAGATGGATGGCTGCAACATAACCAAGAAGTCTGTGGCGCACAGCCTGGATTTTGTGCAGGTGGAGGACAGGGAGTATGAGTGGTATATCATATCCTGCCTCTCATCATTTCTTGGCAGATGTATTGCCCAGTAGATGGAAAAGCTTCATCAACAGCTGAAAATCTGTTTCTTGTCATCTTCCTTCCCATAGAAAGAAGTGAGTCATCGTGCTGTCCATCAGCCCTCTACTTTTCAGGGTACTGACATTTCCCCTGTGATGCAGATGTTGAAAGACAGTTTAATTTGAGTCTAGATCTGTCTCCTTCTACTTCATTTGTCCTTCAAATGTACAACCTGGGATATAGGCTGTGAAAATTGGACAAAAAATGATATGTCTCTATGGCAGCAACATCAGACCTTCGTCCCATGGCAGAGCAAAACCAGCCAAAGATGCAAGTGTAATTTCCACCTCAATCCCTGCAGATTTGCTATGGAATAACCTAATTTACTTCTTTACTTCAGTACAGTCTTGGCTTCCTGCTGTACAAGCATGAAGTAAAGCCAGGAAAACCATGATTACTCTTATTTTAGAGAGAACGTGTCAACATTACCAAAACATATCTAACACCAGCACAAGCACAATTCTCAAGAGTTAAATGAACAAGGGAAAATTATTATAAGGAGTAAACCTTTGAATCTCTCTAAACAGACTCAGTTTGATTTTTCATAATAATGTTGGAACCAAATGACGTTTTGTACTGTAATGTAGACAGGTCCAGAGAGGATAGTCAAGTTGTAGGTTCTTAATGAACAGTAAAGCAGAAACAGCAACTAAATTAACAGGGACTAAATTGTTTCTTTTCCTCTGCTTGCTCAGTTTGAGAAATATCTTCTCCGTATACATGAAATCCAGAATGGAAATTTCAGTTGGCCTCTGTCTCCATACTTTAAAATATAATTAACACATGCCAGCAATAAAATCATGTTAAATTTAATTTTTAGTGGATTAAAGACATTGCTACTTTGATTTAGAAC
Source organism: Zapornia atra (assembly GCA_013400835.1). Taxonomy (NCBI): domain Eukaryota; kingdom Metazoa; phylum Chordata; class Aves; order Gruiformes; family Rallidae; genus Zapornia; species Zapornia atra. The sequence goes on from VZTU01006860.1 coordinate 6,281, forward strand.
TAAGGCAATTGCTTCCTTTATTTGAAAATATGGAAAAATACAAAACATGAACCATTTGAGCTTTGTTGGGTGTTTTTGGGTTTTTTTCACACAGGGCTTGTAGCAGAAGTTTAATCAGTTCAGTGAGGCATTTACAGCTTTTAAGTGACGGCAGTGACTCGGGATATGCAGGTGACCCAGATTTCTCCCCTACTGTGTCACACACACACTCACAGATAGATACAGAGACGTATATTTTCCATGATCAGTCCGTCAATTGTTTGGCTACAGGCTGTTACATATAGATGCTGGGTTCCAGTTACATCTGTGCGTGCCATAGGATGCAATGAAGTGATCTCCAGTGTACTCACCATAAATAAAACTCTTTGGAGGCCCTGCTCTGGCACTTTTTCTCTCCCATGTGCATTAGCACAGGGGAGAGAATTCCCCATGTTTTGCCAAGTAACAGCATTGCAAGTTATTTAATCTTTCCTTAATTGTGGGTAGTTGTTTTGGTTTTTTTTTTCCCTAGCAATGTTTGCTTATTTTGTTTGGTTGGAAAAATATACTTAGCTCTAGCTCTTATAAACTTTACCATCACCAAACTGGCCCATTCGTATCAAGGTCTTTCTGCACAGGAAACTTGGACTTTGATCAGTCTGTAGTGACCTTTAGGAGAGTTTGGTGTCTTCACATTGCTTTTCATTACCATCTATAGATAAAGTCGGTAAAAAATATATTGTGTTCCCCGTTACTGTTAGGAATTTTTGGAAAACAAAGATAACCTACTGAATACATCTCATGGAAAATGACTGACTTTCTGTGTCAAAGCCTTTTCTTGATCCCCTGAATCTGTTAAGAAGTGAAAGGTGCAACCTGCTCTGTCAACAAAAGCATTTTCCCATATGCTTGCTGCCATGTGGTTAAAACCATATTTTCTAGAGTAGGTACATCGTCAGAGGTTTTGGTTTGTATTTGCAGCTGGTCCCACTTGTCACAGTTTCAACAGAACTGTCACAGTTTCTATCACCCAGTGTCTATTCCTTAATACTTAACACGGAGGCAGGCATGAAAAGAGATAAACAGGTCTAGGGTATGTTGACATTTTAAATTCCTTCCTACCCTATTTTGCACAAGAAAGAGCATTACATTTGGCTATGTAAATAGATCCCAGATTTTAAAATAGCCAGGTTCTTTTCTGCCTCAAGGAGAAAGAAAGATATAAACCAGAATTATTGGCTTTCTGTAATATTTTATATTCAATTTTCTCTTGTTACGTTCATGCCATGTAATTGTGTGCACATGTGTACATGCGTGGTCCTTGTTGTACAGGGTTACAGCCAGATTCTTGTTTGTGCGCCAGAGCCATACCAGGGGTTCGGGGAGTTGCTGCACACTCTCCTTTATTCTGTGTACAACAATGAACACTCCTTCCTATATCTGCCAAACGCATGGTTTGATCCCATTGATATCCATTTGGCATCAGGCTGTTGTTCACTAACCCTTCACCACGGCTATTAATCACATGCGGATGGGAAGTGCCGTTTGCCAGGGGTGGGTTCCCAGGTCTGCTTCCTCATCTCTTGCTATTCAAGGCTCTAAATACCCCTGTTCTGCCTCAGTACTTCTCACCAATCCATCCTTGAAACACATATCCTCGAGTGATTCCTGACTCTCCATCCCCTTCCCAGCACCCATAAAATATAGAGCCATCCAAAGCATGGGGCATATTCCAACAATGTCCAGGAAACTCTTTCCCATTGCCTGGAAGTTATCCTTTTCCCTGTACTCACCCTCAGCACCGCACCACTGCGTGTCACAGCATATTTTAACAGGGGGCTTTTGAGAAAACCACCCTTTTCAGAATGCCATTTTGAACATTTAACTGACTGCAGATTCTTCGTTCTTCATCCCGTTTGGTCTGTGTGACTTGCCCAATTCGGGCTGATTTGGATAGTTTCCATTAGCAGCAGCAGATGGTAGTTGGCTGAAATGTTCCTGTGACACAGCCCTCTCTCTGTGCAAGTAACCCACAAACAACCAGCAAAGTATTTCCCCCCGCCTTGGCCACATCTAAAATCAGATAAGAGAAAGTTTCTTCCTTTGCAGTTCCAACCCTCCTAAAATAATTTAAAAAAAAAAATCCAAAAAAACCCCCCAACTCTTTAAGCTTTGAGAGAAGTTGACAAAAGTTAGTCATGAATACTGCCACATAGGCCCTGCCCCCAGGGCTGCTAAACAGCACCAGCCAGGCAAAAGAGCTACCAAATAAAAGTCAAAAAAAGGTTGATAGCAATCCAGAGCTTTAGCAGCAAGAAGAAACGCAGTCATGAGCCTGATTTTGTGAACAGGGGTCAAATCCTTAGTTCAGTGAAGTCAGTATTGCTTTGGTACAAAGGCAGAGCAATTAGGCTGTCTGAATGTCCCACATGGGATGTCTGTAAATCTCTCTCTTCCCACCTTTGCCACACACTCTATGGGGAGACCCCCGTAATGCTATTTACACAAAAAAGGAAAAATGTCTCATTTTTGCATATATTTGAAGTAGGCTTCAGAGAAATTTTCTGATGGTCTCTATAACCTCCATTCTAAAAGCAAACCTTCAGTGGCAAAACATAGGGAATAATAAAATACTTTTTCAGTAGAAAAAATAAACTCTTGTCAAAAGGACACATTTATCTGATTCATATTCTCCAATGATCACTTTTATTTCAGCTTTTTAAGCCAAAATAATTTCATTTGAATTTATAAGTTTTCTGATGCTCAAAGTTTGGCAAGGGGTGAACAAAACCACACGCAGTGCAGCGGATATGATGGAAAAAAGAGGGATGACAGGGCTGGAGTAGGCTTCTTGAGACCCTGAGCTCAGCATCCTCCAGCTGTGGTTGGGGCTGGTACCCGTTATACCCAGTACCCAGTTTTCTGGTTAAATTCCTCTTGGGATACTTCTGCTGTACCTATCACAGACTTCGGAGATTCTGGACATTTTTGAGAGCATTTAGAGAGCTCAGAATTACAGAAACAGATGTCAAACATCCCTACTTTTCTGTGTAACTATTAGAAATCATGGTTTCTTAATCCTGTTTGTCAAAATGGAGCCAGGAAGATCTTTGCCACAACTAAGGACTCACATTTTCCCCAGCCTACCTTCCTTATGAGGCAAAGTGGTGAAGTATTTGAGAAGGCCTACAAATCTGAACAGCAAGCTCAGCTGTTCATCCCAAAGCAGGTAACACGCTAACCACCACCAGAAAAAAAATGTAGCTACTCTGCTGTGCTTTCAGAAGGCCTTAAATGTCCCGAGCACTGCACTGCAGCAGCAACCTTTTTTTCCTTTACGTGAGGAATAAATACACGTGGCTTCATAACTTCAGAAAGGAGGAAAGCTTACCTAGGTTTGTTTGAAAGAGTTTGAGGAACTTAAAAATAGCACAGAAAAAAAAAAAAGTTGGTTTTCCTGTCAAAACTAACCTTTATTCTAAGTGAAGTGACTACACAGAGGTGAGGGCATGGCTGACTACCCTTTGCATTAATCAGTTTTGCGGGAAAGGTACAGAGGGGAGCATAGGGTGATTAATCCAAAAACAGTGGGAGGATGGCATTCTAGGAAGGGCACAGGAGTCCTGGGTCCAGAAGTCTGCAGTACACAATGCAGGATGATATCACTTCAGTAGAGAGCTACAGTTCAATGCCACATTGTCAAATCTTATTCTGTAAGTATATAATACAACAGATCAAGAAAGAAGCATGTTATTCTTTCTAAATCACAGGGATTGAAAGGTAATCATTTCCTCTGTCTGTCTTTCTTTCTTTCTTTCTGATTGCAACATTCTCTCTCAATCCTAAATAAAGCCACAATAAAGCCAATGGTTTAGAGAGACTTCGAAAATGTCTTTGAAGAATTCACGATGAATTGATGAAGGAGTTTACTTTCAGGCAGTATTTTAAGTTAGAGACATTTCATAACAAAAACGGACTGTGTTTGTTAGCAGGTGCAGAGGATAACAGTCTCTCTTCACTTAGAGACACCCTATCTATTTTCAGTATGCTTTCAAGTTTGTTTGAGATTATTTCACCAGTGTAAAGACTTAGGAGGCTTTAGGAACTGTGTGTTTCTGCAGTTTAGAATATATACTCTTGGTTTTGGCCATGGGTCCAGTGGAATTTATAGTCATATTTCTTCCCCTTTGCTGTTTACCTTGTCCTTAATCTGCATTGATTTTCCCCCTATAAATCGGGGGAGGGAATCAATTTTCCATTATAGTTTTTAATCAGTCATAGCAAGAGTTAAACAGTCCTGGGCATTGCAGGTAAAGCAGCTGATAATCAGCTGGGGATTTGTCTCTATTACTCTGAGCTGATGGGGGTTAACTTCTTCCCTGAGCACTAAGATGAGCAGAGGAACAGTGCCTGGCACCCAAATAGAGCTCTTGCTAAGCCCATTTTGGAGGCTGTGCCCGGTGATCCCAGAGAGAGTCCTGCCATGCTGGGGGTACCCAGTGTCACTCGCACCGACAACTGCAACATCTAGAAAGACAGAAGGGGCTAGAAAGAGGCAGCAGCCTGCTGTCAGCAGGCTTTAGGACTGGGAAGTGATTCTCCCGTCTAAGCATTTGCTGGTCACTGGGAAACCTTCGTCTGCTGCTGTATTACAGGGGGAAGACAAGAAGTGCTGAGGCTGGAGCTGCCCGTACGGTGACTCAGCCAGGGCCTGAAGCTGATTTCCTTCGAATTAATGGGAGCCTTTCAATTGGTTTTACAGCGGGAGTTTGTTCAGCAGTTGCCATCGCGTGCTGGGATTTATTTGTCCGGTGGAAAGCACAAAGAAAAAAAAAACATTTTAAAAATTCCCGTATTCATCACCCTCAATTGACAAGAAGTGAAAGGAACTTGGTAAAATAAAGCGGTTTCAACCTGCAAAAGAGACACTTCAGGAGCCTGAAGACTGGGATAAGCAGATCCTTCCCTTCCATGTTTATTAAAATACAAGGTTGGGAGACTGCTCTATGTAATAACTCTCTGTGGTCACAGCTTCAGTTTCACTACTATGACTCACCCTTGATTGCTCTTAGGTAAGTGCCAGATGCCTTCTTATTGCTCTCAAGCCTCAGTTCAGCAAAACATATAAGCACACGCCTAAACACTTTTCTGAATAACAATGGTCTTCGCACATAATTAAAATTCAGCACACACTTAAAAGCACTGCTGAATCAGGGCCTTAATGCTCAATATGGGTGATTAACGGATCATAATCTAATAGGTTTTGCTGACACTGGGACATAATTTTTCACCCTACCTCTCTACAATTGGGATAAAAGCTCAGAATGAAATTAAAGGAGTACCTTTAAACTAGCTAAACATTATGGTACTGAAAAAAACCAAAAAAAACCCGAAAATGCAGGTTCAGGTCTCTGCTGCAAGCAAGGGAATTTAATTGCCCCATTAATCACACTTTTACACTTCATCACATCTAAGTATAAAATATTGATCAGCGGCACTCTCCATTGCTCCGACTTCACAGCGTTAGCTGGGACACTTCACATGCTTTCTCCAGACTCCATGACCTCTCTCCCCACCTTATTCAGCCCCAAGAGAAAAGGTCAAGCACTGAGCACTCTGGCTCTGTCCGGCACCTACGCATCCTCGGGCCCATTTTCAGGACCACCTCGTTATGTCCAGGGATCCGAATGGCGACGTCTGGGCAGGAGGGTGACAGTGCTCGGGAACGACCTGACAGTACTGTTAGGAAGATGCTGCCCCTCGGCGGTCACTCCCTCCTTCCTTGGCACGGCTGGCTGGCACGGGACTGGATGCTAGCGCCTGTCCCCATTTCCACGCTCTTCTCTGCCAAAAATCAGCCAGCTTCCACCACTTCTCAGTGTCAATCTCCTCTCTGACTCGCATACAGATTTTGCTCTTGCCTCCATGGCACTCTGGGTATGCTGTGGAGGCATGTGTGAAACACAAAGAGAGGTAAGTTCTTCCAAGCAGTTTGGGTATAACACCCGCTCCTTTCTGGTTTGGCAAAATACCAAATGCTTCTGCTGCACATGGTTTCAAGCGAGGCTAAGTTGCTAGCGGCAATCAAAAAGGGTGATGCTTTTCTGTAGGGGTGTTCTGGCAGATCCCACAGATCCCACACTGCAGCCTTCCAGCCACTCAGCCTCCCCAGAGAAGTTAACTAGATACGCTTGGGTTAACTGCGTATACTGCATATACCGGGGGCAGCAAGATTACATAAGTCTTCTACAACAAGGTTAAATAATTCATGTTTTCCTCAGTTGTGTAGTATGTTATTTTTTTACCAAAAAGGCGTGCATCACTGATATGTTCTGTAAGTTTATCTTGTGCTGGTCAACCCAGCAATTCCTTCCACTTAGCCCCATGCAGCTGTTAGATGCCTCCAGTCTCTGGACATCTCAGGAAGGGTTGTTCTTTCCTCAGGTGTTGGATCACTAGGCTGATCTGAAGTCATGTGCAGTTGGACCACTCTGGCTCATGGCCAGTGTGACCCTCATATTTTCCTTTTCATCACTGGGTGAAGGTGCTCCAGCGATGAGCACCCACAGACTCCAATCACTTGCTGTCATAATCCCAAGGACTCCTGTTTTCCTTAGCTGATAAAGAGCTCTTAGTCAGCTTCTCTTCTTTGTAAGGTCATTTGCAGGACAAGCTGTTTTCAGTCCTCGATTGATCTTACAGACTATTTTGTGTGATGGGAGCTGCAGAATGGATATTTGTGTCTAGCTCTGACTTTCCCTCCTGCCACTCTGCTTTTCTCCCCCAGGGATGCTGCTTTCACTGCTGGAATCTTTCCTGATCCATCCTCGAGCATACAGAGCCAGGGTTGCCCACACGATTCCTGGTGCTGTGTGAGGAAGCGTCTGGGTCCCTCCTGGACATCACTTGGCCGTCACAGCAAATTTCTACTCACAGACACTTCTTCCTCTCTGCCAGCTTCTGCTGGAGCAAGAAAGTCTTGCGGTTTCCCGTATTTGGTCACTGGTCTAGACCACATGAACTCTTGCTATTGTTTTGTTGCCTACTTTAAGACCTTCTGCTAGGATACCACACACAGATTTTGTTGACACTCTTTCAAGTCTTCTCATATGATCTTAAACCATAACATTTCATTCCCCTGGCCTTTGTGGTTCTTACCTCACACTTCCTGCTCTTGTGTTGCTCTCTCTTCATCAGGAAGCTAAAATGACCATCAATGAAACCATCTTTTCTTCCATTACTGGAATGCACCTTTGTGGCACCTCAGCTCAGCTGCTACTGGGTAGGCCAAGGATGTCACAGGCATGAACTAGACTGTCTCTGTGAGACACCAACCCATGCTGTCAGAACTTGATTTGTTTCAGGTCAAAATGAATCTCACTGTCCCATGGGCAGTTTTCCCAAGCAGAGCCATGTGACTTCTGGTTGCTTCCCAGAAAAGTTCAGAGAATGCCCATAGTCTCAGACAGTCCAGTAAAACTCTATTACTCTTAATTGACATGTCCTGTGTGACTTGCAGGATATATGGCTCCTTCAGCTACATTAGGCATAGAGAACTTACTGTCTTGAACCTACTTTGAGAACTGATAGACAGAGGTGCCCCAACTTCCGATCTTCTCTGGAGGGATGGATAAATCACACAGACTTCTCGCTCCTGGCCCCTGTACAGTAGATTTTCGCCTACTGTGACACCTCACTTCCCATTGTACATTGTTCCCGTCTTACCCAGCTTGGGATGTCCTTGCACAAGACTGCAAGAACTGTTCCCAGATCATCACACCACCACTGTAAAAAGGTTAAGTGTAGTGGAGGAGAAGATGATGGTCACATAGGCAGAGAAGCATTGCATACTCCAGTGCAGATGTAAACTGTCATAGGTCAGTTATTCCATGGGGATACCTGTGCATCCCTTGCTGCTCGGCACAGTTCAAGATTGATCCCTTTTATCTCCTCCCAGGCCTTTTATCTGGTTCATCCAAATATTACTATCTTCAGAGAGAGCAAGTCATGTAAAGGTTATAGTCTGTTTAATATTAATTTAGCCACACACACTTAGAAAAAAACCTCTACCATCTCTCGTGGATTGAATTCCCTCCTAAACAGCAATGCAGCAAAGCCCATGTGGTTTTTAAAATGCATTTTACTTGGACTCAAGGTGATTTTTTGACAGCCGAAAAAATTCAAACACCAGCTGTTCCACAGGGAAGTGTGATAGACAGAAACAGTTTTGAATTTTAGCCCCCAAGCTATTCGGTTATCAGTCAGAGGCAAGGAGTTTGACCCAGATCTGTTCATCTCCATGTTCAGATTTCACCTGTGTAAGTATGGTTACTACAGCTAATTACAAGTGGGTCTTTCAAGATGTAAACCTTGTGAGAGTTAGTTCCTCCATTGGGTATTTTTAGGGGGGTAGGAGGGGAGGGCCATTAATTCTTTTCTGATATGTATGGCATGTGCACCTCTCCTCTAGATCTAAGACACCATGGGCTTATTATCTATGCATTTAATATCCGAGGATTGACAAAAACCAACCCTGACCAATGGTCTAAAGTTGGTCTTTCCATGATGATAATCAAGGCAAGAACCAAGAAAGAAGGAGTTGAACATTGAAGTATGGTTACAGAGGCTTCATGGACTTCTGGGACATGGCAGAAGTGTGTGTCCAGTTCTGCATTTTCTGGAGCTGGTCTAGCAAAACTTTACTGCTGATTGTCTAAACTGGCAACTCACTTTGCTAGAATGCATGTAGCTGGAGTATCTCTTCTTGTACACTCAAATCTACAAGCAGTAATGAAAGACTCCATGTTTTCCAAGGATTGTTGTGCACTGTAGTATCATAATCATCAGCTATTATATACTATATGTTACACTTAATATATAGTAGATACAATAACTTGTACTTACATATCACTTTTCATCCAGTGTCTTCAAACTTATTTTGTAACTTGAACTCCATTTTACTGCATTGGTTCAGAGGCAGTTATCAGTAATACACTATTTTATAGACTGACAAATAAGAGAAACAGATAAGTAAAAAGACCTGTGCAAAAATTCTCAGAATTCCTCGGTCTTAACTCTATTATTGATTTAACTTGACAGAACAAACCACATGCTATGCAGTATTAAAATCTGTTAAACTTAGCTGCACTGTGAGAGGGGAAGACAACACTTTCTAAAAGTCTTGATCTTGTCTATTTTGCACCGCTTATTTCCACTAGAAAAAACACATGCCCACATTTCCAAAGGTAAGAAAATGCACATCAAAGCCCTGTCACTGGTGTTTATCAGAAAATCTATAGCTTTATAAGTTACCCAAAAATGAAACACACAGTTTATTAAGCTATAATATCTGTAGTACCACTTATATTCTTATGTGATAGACTTATCTCAGTTGTTTTCTCATGGGATGTTTACACGGACAGAGGAAATATAATCTAGTCTAAAAAAAGGTTTAATGTAACTCTTGGAATATCATTCTGAAAGTGGTGAGGAAATGTAAGAATATGGTGAGTTACCAAATCTATGTAACAAAAATTCCAGATGCTTGTCATGTGAACAGTCTTTCACGTTGAACACACACACACACACACGCAACATTTCCCCTGAATCAAAAAGAGATTCCACACTGTAGCTTGCATATTTGGTTTTAAAATCAAAGAAACAATTTGATGGGACCACAAATCTTCTGTATCATGAATCAAATTAATAATTATTACCAGACCTATTAAATGAGTAAATGTGTTAATAATAAATCTGCCCTGCACAAACGTATTTCATTTTCTCTGATACCGTAAGAGTTATTTATGATAAAACAAAAGCCAATTCCCGCTAAAAGATTTGACAAGTTAACTGATGAAGTGCACACAAAAGGAAAGCACGGAAGAAGCTCTCTACTCTCTATTTCCTAATAGAAAATGTACCTTTCCTTTAGACTTGTCTGCCAGTTATACTTTCCCACAAATTTGGTTCTTCCTTAAAAAAACTCATCTCCATCCTTTATACCAGGAACAGCTCTGTCCTTACTCTACAGAATCCCATTTTTATGATCACGGGGTCCAATCTTAAGTTGGTGTTAGTGGAAGTTTTGTCTAAGTAAGACCTCAGTGAGACCAGGGCTTTGGATATGACCCAGTTTCTTTTAGTAATTAATAAAGTACTGTAGCTATAGTACTTATTTACGAAAAAGTCAGCAGGCGTCAGCAGGCAGCTGTGTGGAAAAGAAGATGGGGGAGAATCAGTACTGGCAGTACTCATTTTCCATCTCTCTGGCCCCGATTCAGCAAAGCACTTAACCACATGTTTAATTTTAGGCGCATGAGTAATCCCATCTCTGCAGAGCAAAGCGTGTGTTTCGTTCTCATTGACTTTAATGGGGCTTCTCACAGACCTGTCAAATCTTGCGTGCTGTGCGTGACAGTTTCACAACTGCTTCCACCTCGCTCACCCCTGCAGCACGGCCTTCGGTCTGAATCTTTGTAAAACACCAGAGCCTCTCTTGCTTGGCAACCCCGTGAACCTTATGAACTTGTTCCACCTAAGTATGTCCTGGTAGCTCTATCTGGCATGTGGGGAAATGGACTGGGAGTAACTGGGAACCATGTTATTTGCTCAGAGCATTCCCAGACCAGCACCAACCTCGTTTTATTATCCAGCTTGTGGACTGATGCTCAAGTATTCTGCTGAGTCAGGCTCCTCTATCACCCTAATCGGCTCAGAAGATTTCTAGTAAGAATGTTCATTCATCCATTAACTATCCCAAGGCTGGATAAATATGTATTGCTGAGGGACAGGACATCCACTACCCAGGAAGCGTGCTTAGACTTCCAGATCCACAGTCCTATTTAAGAGTCTAATCCTGTAGTCATGGAAGCCAGTGGATGTTTCCAATAAAAATGGGATCAAGGTAGTAGGCCTTCTTTCAGCTAAACATTTAAGCAGATGCTTACTTTAAGAACAAGATTAAGTCTCTTTGAACTCACTGGGAATGAAACACATGCTTAAGTACTTCAGTGAATCAGGGACCTATTCCAGCTTTGGATCCACAGCACTGGAAGGTATCTACAGAGGCAGTCCAGCAATTTCCTGTTGCTGCCTACATCTCTGGCTGCAGCTATGCTCTGCTTATTTTGATAAATACAATGTTCTTCCCACTTCAGTAATTATTTTTTTCTTTAATATGCAGGGCACTATGAGCATGTAACCGTTGCTGGACTAATCATGTTTTGAATTGATTGTATGCACGGAACCCGAAGCTGTTTCATTCCACTGCTGTCTTTCTTTAGGTTTTTGCTGTGGCCCATTGATTGAATCATGACAAATGATTTCTTGAGCATGCTGACTGCATTCAGCTCCAGTGACATTTCCAAAAGCCTGCTTGTGATGGCTGATTTCATTTTCAAACTTGCTGGGGTTATTTATGGGAAAACAAAAGCCCTTTAACAGATACCTAACAATGCACTGGGCTAGTTAGTTCAGTTACTGTGCAAAAGGAGAAAACACTCAGCAGCTCTTCCTGCGTATGTTGTCTTATGAAATACTACATTTGGTTTTGAGTCATCTGCCTATCAGTCTTTCATGCCAAATTGGCTTTAGAGGTAAAAACGAAAATCTTTACCACAGCTATTATGCAGTGCCAGTCAGGAGAGAACCAGCATGGGATGCATAATTTGGCAGTCTGCTGCCATAGAAGGAAGCACTTTTCTCCCATCACAGCTGAAAGTAGACTTTTTGACTAGAGCCTGGGGGGCCCTTGAAATGTCCAGGATCAACAATCACAAAAGCCGCTCTCTGCTGGATCAAACCCAGTGTGCATTATTCTAATGTCAGATGCATAGGAGTGCAAAACTGTACACAGTGCATTGAAAAACTTTCCCTTCACTTGTGCACAGTTGGAGAAGAGCTTGACATTGAAATTAGATCTCTTGATCAACATAAAAAATACTTGACATTTTGTTTGGAAAGTTATTGTGTATGGACGTACACAAGAGGCAATTGCTTAAAGTAAATACAAGTGACTTAAAGTCAATAAGTAGTATTTTCAAGGCTGACAAGGACTTAAGTTTTATAAAAGTAAAGCTGTCTACTAGGCATAGAAAAGGCACTAAAAATTAGGGATGGATGAGATCATTCTGTTTCATTTCAAGCACTGCGTTTTTGGTTTGAAAGTTCCACCCTTCACAGGATTTCTCATTCAGTTTATTAAAGTTTGTGGATATAAAGGGAGCAGACACTGGGAGAGATTAAGAAAATTACCAGAAAAAGCACATCATGTACTGTAAGTGCAGCCACGTACTCGTTCATGCCAGCCTAGCCAGGGCATATGGCCTCCTAAAAAACCAGAAGTACACTTTATATAAAGAAAGGGAGTTTTTCAGCAGAAACTTTCTTCCCCCTTCAAAAAATATTTCAGCTATGAGAGAAAAGATTTATAAATGCAAACAAATTCTGTGAGCCTATTAATCCATCTGTGAGATTAGTTACACTGAAGACAAACAAAACATTTGAAATGCTTAAACATCAAAAAAATAAAAGCTAACAACTAGTGGAAAATTGTTTTGTAAAGACAGGCAGCCTGTGAATAAAAGTTCATGACAACAAACCCACAAGGCAAAGCTCTATTTTCAGAGCTCATATAAATTTGAGACCCTATGCACAAATTGCAGATACTTGTGTGCATCGTGGTCTGTGATACTAAAGGGAATTAGGCACCTGAATGCTTCTGAAACATTGTACTATATTAAAAGAGTTATTGATATTTAAATGGTATTTAAATTTAATTACATGGACATTTCCAAATCAGAATTTCAGGTTCCTCTGTTACTCATTTAGGTGCCTTTTGAAACAGTGCCTGATTAGTTATCGTCTCCAAGGTGCATAGATTTTATTCACGTTAACTCACATTTTGTCAGTAGGTTTTATTCATATTAACTGACTCACAGCTTCAATAAATACAGAATGTATCCATTCTGAAGATATGAGAATGTCACATCTGTGTGTGCCAAGTTCAGGGCCACAGCTGGGTATAAACAAATAAGGCAACTCTCTACTGCACCAGAACCCCCTATTGTATCTTTGCTAGAGGCCATGCATTAGCTGTCCTAGAGGCAGATACAGCTCAAACCACCACCTCACAGAGAAACAAGTTCTGCTCTTGCCTCCTCACACCATTTTTCTGTGACAGCAGCAGCAGGGATTGGAAAGCTTACTGTCCAGGTTCTTTGGTTTTGGCCTTTTATTTGGGGTCTACGAAGGATGATGGTCTGAGAGTGAAAGTGCATTACTGAAATGAATAGAGAAGGAAGAAAGATCCTTGAAGGAAGACCAGCTGGAAGACAGAGATCGATACACAGTTGTCCCCAAAGTGTCCAAGGACATCCCAAATTACCCTATCCGCTCCCCTCCCATTGGCACGTCTATGCCAATACATGTCATGCATGAACTGAGCTCATTCTCAACTCACAGGCTTTGTTTAGAGAAAGCTGGCAGGACTGCGGATATCCTATTTTAAATTGTCTTGTGGTGGAGGATGATATACTGTGAATACCAAAGGAGGGCACTTTCCAAAAGTGCATTGAGTCAAGAGACACAGACATGTTGTCAAATGCAAAGTTTTTTACTGTCTCCTTACAGAAAAAAAAGTGGTTGGCAATGTGCAAGCCTTGAAAGCTGGACCAAAAATAACAATAATACATAGACCCTCTGGCCACAGAATACTCTGAAATATAGAGAATATAAATACTAGCATTTCTGCTTGGGCTAGGCAAAATGTTGAAAGATATACAGGGAGCACAAAGACAGCCCCTTTCGTCTTACTCTTTAAATAAACATGACAAATAAAAAGTGTGCTTAAAGCACTAGGATTTGTTTGGAAACAAAACAAGACTTAGTGACTTCAGTCTACTATGTCCTCCAGGGCACGAACGAAGATTCAGGAAGGAGGGCTGCGTATCCTCTAAAAGTTATCCTTCAAAATCTAGGGGTTTAGCTTGAAATTTTCAAGCAATGGGCACTTCTGCACTTACCCCATGGCGGTGGTGTGGCCTTTCCCAGTTTGGACCTGCTTGCAGCAGTGCAGTATGTATGGCTGCTCACTTACGTTCTGTAGGTGCAGGATGGCAAGAATCTAGAGAGATGAGAAGACAGCTGAGGAGTACCCCATCAGCACATCAGAAGTGGTTGTAAAGCACAGGAAAATGTGGTTGTAAAGATGCAAAGACTTTCACAGTTTGAGTTGATCATTAATGTCTTGTGGCAGGAACACTGCATCATCCTCGGGGAAATATACTGTACACCAGCTTGGTACCTCCATCACGAAGAGGGCCTCTGTGTCATGGTGAATGTTCTCTGAGCTCTCCTTTACTGCAGATCCTGGTATTTCCTGGCCTTCTTCATGGTCCTTTGTCTGAGGCACAAAGATAGGTCCAGCACAGGCCTGAGAGGGAGTCCCAGATGGAACAGATTCTAAGTAGAGATTCAATAACACAAAGTCTACAGTTGTAGACTCTTTGGACCTAGTCTTTATAGAATATAATTTGCTTATCAACTTCCCTTGAACTCCTTCCTCTGGACAAGACCTGGGATTTGATATCCCAGTTCTGAACACATTCATTAAGGACGCAGCATCTGAAAGAAACATTTTATTTCTGTGCTGATCTCTATGCATGTTGATTTAGACAAGAAAAGGAGAATGAGCAGTTCTGGTTAGAAGGGGCGTGGACTTGGATCACGGTGAATGATCTGTAGACTTTAGTAGCTTGTCTGATGAAGGTGGTGATGGGAATTGATGAAAGGGTGAGAAGAAAGAAATACCATGTGTTGTGCACAAGGAGAAGACAGGCTGTCTTACTGGCATACAAGTGCCTGCTTATGGCCTACATCATGCTTTCTCTCCAGCGTGTGCAGCCAAGTGGGACTTCACCTGACTTCTCAACTGTTGTAGTGCCAGAATGATTATGGGACTTGGTTTTCCAGACAAGGCTTGGTGTACCTTCCACCAAGCAGCAGTAAAGCTGCTCTGGCATTTTATGCCCTCACTTCAGCTCCCATGGTGTGAGAGCTGGGTGTGTTTTAATGAGTCTCGGTCTCATTACAAGCTTTCAGGAATGTGTAGGAACCGCTAAAGTTCCTGCTAAATGAAACATTTTCCTATGTCCCTGCCCAAGAGTGGGCGAACATCTGGATAGTGAGAGACAGTCTGTTCAATGAGGGTGTTGCGCTCTTGGGCCCTGTAATGGAGGGTGGAGAAAAAGGACCCTTCCAGCTTTGACATGGAGCAATGGTGGGAACTGACTTTTCAGGGTATTTGTATACTCTGTAAGGACTCTCCCTGTGTGCTTTAAGCAGGTCCTTGTCAGGATTTTGTTCTTAGCCTGGCTGTTAACTTCTCACAGAAGATGCTAGCCTCTGTGCACCATTCTCCCATGGGAGAAACCCTCCTATGAACTAAGAGAGATGGAAACAGCCAGTTAGGATAGGTCTGTGAGCGAGCTAAGCAGATGCACAGGTGTGAGAGTCTGTCCTGGAGCCTGGGGATGGACATCTGCACGTCCAAGTCCTGTTAGAGCTGAGGTCAGAGCACAGGACTGCTGCTGGTGCTGAGGGTTGAATTACAGACCAAAAGTGCGAGCAGCTGCCTCAACACATCGCTTCTGCTTTGCCACTACAGCCACTCATACTGTGCTAGCAAGGTCAGTTAAAGACAAACTAGAGCTTTGGAGCTAAAGATCTTCAAGTCACTGAAAAAGAAATGTAGGCAGAAGTTCTGCAAGAGCAAAAAGACTTTAAGCTGGAGCAGAAGCAGGGCTGCATCTACTAATATGACTAGAAAACATGCAGGTAATGGGTCTTGATATGCCTAAATCCATTCTCAAGTTCTGAAGTTTCAGTACATGAATTATTCTGGGTCTATGTCCTTTCTGAATAGCCTGGACAGGTACTCAGTGAATATTAGGAAGGTTTCCTCACAGAGATGTAACTCTGGCTTTGCAATACCTGGATAGTGGGGAGTTTTGCAATGCCTCTGTGAAGCACTAACTTCCCAATGCTCTCCGAGGTTACAGAGCTCTCCAATACCTCTCACTGTAATTCCTTTCTCGGTAGAATAGCATTATTCTGTTCTGCGTGAATTGCCTGAGGCTATGCAGACTGAAAGTATAAGACTGCCCTTTGTGCAAGGAAAAACAGAAATGAAAGAAGAAATTTTTAAGACAGTTCTTTCACTGTGGATTCTCTTATAACAGTTTCTTGACAAACCATAACTGACCATGAATGCTAGAGACCTGAAATGCATACATCTACACTGGCATCACAGATGAGACTGCAACATGATGTTGAGGTAGGTGACCTAACTGAATTATATAGCTTAGATACTGCAGTAGCATTGATAGCAAAGCATCCCCAGCTTCCAAACAAATCCTTAGTGAAAAGCCACCAGGCTCAGAGGAAGTTAGAGTAAAATTAGCATAATAGACCAGGCTTCCTTTGCTTTATTGCTTTTTCACGTTACAGGCTTACATATATTAAAACAAACAAACAAACAAACAAACAAACAAAAAAGCACTCACTTTTACTCTTCTTTGTTAAAAAACTCCAGAAAAATGAGAATACTAATTTGCACTCATTAAAGATGCAGCCTAGTTTTCAAACCTTTACTTTTCAACAGTCAGCAGAGATACTTTAGTGAGGCTGAATTTCAGGGGGTCTGATGGGGGTATCCAAATCCCCATTTCCCACTTCTTTGCCATTTTCACTGGGCCCTAAAAGCTGCTTTCTGAAGTCCTAGAGAGATATCATGCCAGGCCTTTGCCTGGGGGGTTCTGGTGGTCTGTGGCTGGCGTGACCCAGATGTGGCTGGTACTGCAGTGCAGAGTCACAGTGTCACAGCATGCCACCCATGTCAGGTCAGCCTGCACTGTCCAGAGCGGTGTCGGCCCTTGTCACTTCATGGCTAATTCCATAACTAAGGCTTTTAACTGAGAACATGGAACAGACTTGAATGCTGACAACAAAGCTGAGAACAAAGCACATTTGTTTCATTATATATAAATAGTGTCATGTGTAATAATCAGATAATGGGTATAACAATAACATGAATAATATTTGAGAAACTAATTTTTCAGCCCAGCTGTGCACTTAATTCTAGCTCAGTTGCTTTACTAAATTCCTCTAGGAGTATCAATAATTTGCCATTTCTGAAGATGACTGCAGTGACACGGGGGGCCCAGGTCAGAGGAGCCTTATTCTCTAGAGACTATGAGAAAGTGACTGTAGAGTCACACTTAGCAACTAACGCAGCCCATGACTTCTGCAGACTGTAGTATAACTTCACTGGAAAAGATGTGAATTAATGCTTCAGGCTACTCTGCACATGGTCAGAAAAGGATGATTCATCCAAGTTCAACTCCTTGCTTTCTAGGATCTGCTTTTCAGGATCCATACTGTGTGTAGAAAGGGACACATGGTTATAAATGGAGTTCCACATATACTTTCCCGATGTCGTTCAAAATACCTGTGCTGCTTTCTGCTCCTCAGCTGGGAAAGGCTTGCCTCCAGAAATGTCTGAATACAGCCAAATAGAAATCAAAATGGGGGTGGAAATCAGGTCTATGTCAAGGAACTTTTTGATGATGTTTCCTGTAGCTTATCAGCCTGAAAGCCAAAAATTTGGAATAAAGACTAAGATAATCACAGAAACTCTATAAGGGCTATTAACACAGCAACTCGGTCAGATCTGTTGACGTGAAACAGCTGGAGGTGCTGAAGCTCTTAATAAATGGCCCCTCCTGATGAGATTTACAAGAGCTCTTGATCCATCATCATGCTGGTTGCATCTGTCACTTGCACCTGGTATGAATATCTTAGTTAGCTATCGCGTATCACTTTTATGTGGTCCAGCAGGACAGCTGGAATTACTTCACCTTTGTGTCGAGGTGTTTAATAGTAAAATGTGGTTTATAAAATTCATTTTTGCTATTGCAAGCATTGTGTAGTGATGGACAACACTTGGTCCACAATGGTTTCATCCATTGGTGACACTCAGCTCACAACCAGCATTGTAAAATCGATCTGTGTTTCTTTCCTCCCTTTTATAGGCTGTCACATTCAGAGTTGGTTCTAGGAAAGGGGATCCTTTGGGGACCTATTTCAGCCATTATCTGAAGCTTGTATTTTGATTTAAGCATTTTATAAACATCTCTCTGCGTGCAACCAGCATTTCACAGGAGGCTATTCCTTTACAGGTCTTAGGCTAGATCAACACAGGACCTGAGACTTCCGTTATACATTATTTCTTTCTTTATTCTGATGCTACTGTCACTATAAATGTGTGATTGCTAAAGGTGCTTTTATCACATACCAGTACCCTGAAGCGACAAAACGGCTTTGTTTCAAAACCATAACTCAGTCTGTGTCAGCATGGTTCCCCTTCCTCAATGACAGCTCTGTCTCCTAAAGGCTATCAATGTCCACGTGAAAGTCAGGAGGCTGATGAAGAGCCTCTCGCTCGGCTGCGATCCAAAGGAGAGCAGCACAGACAGGAGCAGTTGCATAACTCAATGGTTAGCACTACTGGGGCAAGTCCCTGCAAATGGAACAGCACACAGTTGTCAACGTGGCCCAAGATCTGAAGAGCTTTAATTTCCACACATAAAAATAATGGTATTCACCTCAGCATCATAATTTCTCACAGAAGTTATTTGCCGCAGTCTATGAGACAACTCATTTTTAACACTTGGTGAAGATCCTCAAAAAAAGCAACTTTCCAAATTCTTAGCAAGTCTCCCTGTCCATGATTTTGGAAGATTGACATTGCCACGATTCTCTCATGTGATTTATGAAGCACTTACAGTTTAACATAACAAAATTACCAGGGAAGTCACTTGCAATCGAGTAATCAATGCAATTACCTATAAAGTACAAATGGTGGATCTAAATCTCCTGCACATTTCTTCTCTTTCCCTTGAAAACTGTATTTCAAATTTACATGCAGATAGTATTTACATCCTTGCAATAATGCTTTTGAAACTCTACCTAGAAGCATTCTCAGACAAGTATTTTTTTCTGTCATATTTTATGCACTAGGTCAGAGTCTAATGGCAAAAGATTAAATGCATTATTCTTCCAAGTGAATGATGCTCTTATCATGTTCCCTTTTCAGATATTCATGTCACCTTAACCACACGCCTTTTAATTTATGTTCCTTCAATATAAATTCCTGATTCAGTCCGCCATGTAGCATTATACACAGATCTGTGACAATAAAGTACTGAACTGTTCCACTCATATAGAGGTTTTCCCCCTCATATTGCTTCCCAGTTTGAATGATTTCAGCATCTCCTGCCTTCCTGCACACTCGCTTGGTGAGGCCAGGAGAGGCACCCAGGGGATATTTTTGCTTCTATCATGCCTTGTTCTAGCTTTCCTTGTTTTTTGCTTGTCTTTTACTCCTCTCCCTGTCTGTCTCTCATGTAGATGCATTCAGGTATTCATTTTTATTCACACAGCACATCCTTTATCTTGCCAAAGGAAAGGTAAAGAAGAATTTCTGTCAATGAGAATAAAAATCTTTGGTGAAAACGAAGCGCAGGGCAAGCAGAACAGGAGGAAGGGAAATCTGAAGAAAGGGGCAGCCTGAAGCAAAGGGTGGGCTGTGAAGGGAGACGGTGCTCCACGGAGGTGATGGGGCACATGGGCCAAGGCAAATCAAGGACAACCAGAAAGGGTGAATGCAGCTAGAGCTTGCTGGCTTCTGCTGCTGGAGAAAAAGGTGGCAGTGGCTGGGAAGAGCCCAAGAAAAAAGGCGGGATAGCTAGCAGAGGTGGGGAGATGGAAGAGTGATGACAGTGGGCACAAAAATCTTCCACTACAGCTCTTGGCTGTCGAAGGGCCTGACTAACCCCTTCCATCTTCCCACTCGAGTGCATGGGCTGATCCTGGCTGTCTCTTCCAGCTGGCCTTTCTCATTGGCCAGAAATTTTACTGAGTAGCCTGCAGCTTAAGCCTTTTCATGAGTAATTTAAATTTAGTTTTCAAGATGTTTCCCCTTATCTCTCTCCAAAGAACATCCCTGAAAGAGTGAACAAATTCTTTGATGTACGTTTCATTAGGAAACCTACTCACCTCACAGTCAACATCAAAGGAAAACACACATAAAAATACAAATGTCAGTCTAATGAGGCCCAAAAAAAATGCATCAAATGAGACAGCTTGGGTCACAGGTGAACTGGAAGAAGAAAAAGAAAGAGAGGGAAATGTTATAAAGCACTCAAGCATCCATAGAAAACACATGCAGCTTGAGAACCTGCATGCAATAAGTCTTCAAAAAAGGGAAGCTTTACTGAGCGCTTCCAAAGCATTTGGAAATGATACATGATGAAATAAAAAGGAGAAAGAGGCATCCATGCTCAATATTATTATAAAGTTGACAATGTTAGATCACCAAAGTGTTGAGAACAGGAGAAAAAGAAGTCAAAGAAATAAGACATTTTTCAAATTAGACATACTGACTACTCTTAAACTATCCATGCCCATTTTTCAAAAGTGGAGAAAATGAATGAACTAGAACCTTTTTCATATCCAGGACTCGAGCAGGATATTGGGGTAACCTGCAAGTTTATCTTGTGACTAACAAAAATTGTAATGAAAGAGAAAATGCTGACCCCAGAAAACCTAATGAAGAAACCTTAGCAATGAAAGGTCGAAAGAAATTAGCCTGACAACATGCCTGATTTGAATAAAATAAGAAATATTTACTTACTGGAAACCCTAATAAAAGATTGTTAAACAGAGAGCCATCTGTGAAGTTGTTCTTTCCACAGTCACTTGTCTTTTTGGCGTGCCACACTGAACTGAACTTCTCCAGAATGTGTATATAGCAATCTTTCTATCCTCTTACTGAAAAGATGAATAATTGGTAACAGGGACACTTTTAAAACATACCTGTATGATAGTGGTTTGTAGGGATTAAGTGAAGCATAGTTAATGATGAATTGAAAATATTTTGAAGGTGGCTGTATTTGAAAAATAGGCAAAACCTCTTTTTAGATGAGCAAATTAATGCTTAAATTGTATCACCTGTATAAATCAGAAAGAGTGCGTCAGTGTCCTGTCTTTTGACCATGCTTGCTTGTCACACCTCTTTCTTCCAGCATCTTGTCACTCAAAGTACTGTAGACATCTTAACAGGCAGCAGTTTTCCACTCTGGAGACTCAATAGTGTCTAAGTTTTCTACATAGTTGGTGCAAATAATTGTCACAAGCAAGTCTAATATTTATGAATTAATGAATCCTTTTACAGTCTGATATAATTGAGAGACAAAAGATAAATGGAGAAATAATTACTTTCTTTCTTACCGAGCTGAGTAGGAGCGGTCACTTATTAAAGCAACATGTTCAACAGCTCTTGCTGAACCAGCAAGCCTGCAAACTGAAAGAAAAGCATATTTTCCCAAGCCCTCACAAATCTAGTTAAAGTGTTAAAAATGCTTTCTATAAAACATGTATAGCTGCTTATCAAAATGATTTCAAAGTGAATGCATTCTCTGGAGCTTTTCTCAATATCTAAGTAGAAAAATGCTTATAGTCTAAGAGATTCCAACTTAAGCCCCTTTATCCATGATTTCAGCTAGAGGATAAGAGCTCTTCTGTATGGAGTGTTCCTGCCATAGAAACTCAGTGATGAAATATGATGGTAGAGGGTGGGGGGATGGTTCTGTTGTGTCAGAAGAGATTACAATGTGAAAAGCATAACTATTCTGAAGTCTTTTGAAATCTGTGCCTTTCTTAGATTTTTTTTTATCATGCCAGAAGATACCTCCTCACCAAGAAGCTGGCTTTGACATGGGATTCAAATACTTTGTCTCATGCTTTTTAGGGCTCACACTAAATGCAGCGTACCTTCTCTTAGAGTGATACTGGTGGAAAATTAGTATAAAAATCTGACTTCTGGGAATTATTATGTTCCATCATTGGAGCATTGATGGCAGGTTTTCATGATGTACAAGGAAAATGTTTTTTACCAAATTCTTGTGTTGTGAATAGCCAGGCTTCCCGATGGTGGAGTCACCTTCTTTTCAGCCACACCATATGGGCTTCTAGAAAGGAAAGGTCACCTTCTATGCCTAGTGAAGAAGTTGGTTCTTTTTAATGACCTGTCTCCAAAGGGCCATGAAACGGCTTGGGTACATAGAATTTCAGGCCAAAAAGAAAACTCCAGAACTAGGTAGTCAAATCTCCTTTGGATTTTACATTTCATGTGCTTATGCCCGGGTCAAACCAAGTAAATGCAGTTTAACACATGCCTAACTTCCAGACACTGATTTCTCTTGTGTTTACTGCTTCTGTTTTCTTGTGTCTTGCTTCAGACCAAAAGAATGACAGAAAAAGAGCAGATTTCCGTATGACTGTTGCCTCTCTTTCCTAACCAGAAGAAAACTCTCATAAAGTGACAATCATGTTGAAACTCACAGATGAAGAGATGATAATTTTTTTAAGTGTTCTTTAAGGAAGTATCTGTCTTCTGATTCTTCTCACAGATCCGCCTAACAGTAAACCTACCTAGGTGGATATGAATTAAAGCAGACTAAGTTCAGCGACTTCTTGGAGTTCTTCCATGATACAAGAGCTTTTCTATTTCATTTTGCAGAAGTGTTTTATAGGACTGATCAAAAAGGGAGTAAGTGTGAAAGACAGGAGCACAGTAGTGCATGGAAACTTAGCATAAATACAGCAAATATGAACAAACATCTTTGCGATTCTATTCATCCATACTGGACTGGAGAGATGACCTTAGTATGTCCCATAGAAATGGACATGGGAGAGCTCTCCAACAAAATGAAAATTAGTTGCCAACAAGGGTGCAAAGGACACAATTAAGAAATTGTTGAACAAACTGCCCCTGTTTTTAAACAGATGAACACAGAGATAAATAATCCCCTTTCATGTCTAATGCACATAGTGTTGTTAGCAATACAGATTTTTTTTTTTCAAAGGTGTAATGAACTGTAAGAGTTGCAAGACTAGGTTGACACTGTCATTCTGCTTGCCTTGAGTAGCCAGATCATATAGGCACCTCTCTGGTATATTTTCACTAGGAAAAGAAGGTTCCAATGGATCCAGATATTTCTTTAAAAACTATAGCCAGTAGCAAGGAACACACTTTCACTCAGGTGTGCTCAAAAGGGATTCTTTCTCTCTCATCTGGTTTTTCCTCAGAGCTCTGCACTTCAGCCTATTACATCATCAGATTTGACCTTCAGCAGATTTCTTTCTCTCTTTCTTTCTTTTTTCTTTCTTTCTTTCTTGCTTGCTTTCTTGCTCTCTCTTGCTCTCTCTTTGTCTCACTCTCTCTCTCTTTCTCTTTCCCTTTCTCT
>VZTU01006862.1:0-23720 GCA_013400835.1 Zapornia atra
CCGTCCTTTGCGCTTCTTCCTGCTGCCGGCCTGGCCGCGTCTCCGGTTTGGCCGACCCTTGCGAGGGGGGTGACCCCCGGGGGCCGCCTCAGCTCTTGGGGGCGGCCTGGCCTTGGTGCCGGCGCGGGGCTGGCGTTGCGGGACTGCGGCGTTCTGCCGGCTTCCTGCGGCCACGGAGCCGCCCCGGCGGCCGGTTCTTACTTCTGAGTGCCAGCTCGGGCGTCTGTTTCAAGGGTGGAGCCTGAGGGAGGGGCGGGGGGTCGGGTCCCCTACAGACCGAGCCGGGGGCTGTGAATGTGCGGGAATCACACGCTTGCTCACTCGCTTCCAGCCTAAATGCCGCTTGAAATCGTGTGCCTGAAGGTGAACAGGGCTTTTCTTCCCGGCTACTGCTCCCGTTCCTGTTTTGGGTGGAAATACCAGTGTTTGTGCGTCTGTAAAACGCGAGGCTGACTGGTCGCTCTACAAACTGGGGAGCCGGGAAAGGTGTCGTTAGGATCAGAGGCTTTCACATTTCGCATAAACTGAAGCAAGAGCAGCCAAACATGAGTTTGACTTTTGGGGCTTTACAGCAGACTCTGGCGTTTTGCTTTGCTCTGCTCTGCAGCATATATTGTTATTAGTGTACCCAGTTGAACTCACCTGATGGGATGTGGCAGCCTGTCCCTCAGGTAGGATGACATGGGCTGTTACCTGTTCCTGTTTGGGGGTGGAGCAGGGGGGAGACTTAAAGTCTGTCGTGCATAGCCTGTTGAACTGTCTGCTTTACAAATGTCTTCTGGTCTATTTTTGGTATCATGGGGTGGACATGTGTTACTGGTAGGAAGGGCTGTAGGGAAACATTTAGAGCTGTTCCACAGATCAAGGTGCACAAAACTGGCGCTGATGCAGCCTTTGACTTGAAGTGGATGCGCCTAGAATGAAGTCTTGTTTGTGTTGGGGCAATTTTGATTTAATCTCAGCTCACCTAAATGTTATGAAACTTTCAGGACCTAAATCCTCTTGTTTTACTGCCCTCTTAGTGTGCTAACTACCTGTTGGGTTTTTTTTTTAATTGTTTAATTGAAAGGGGAGTTTGTGTTGTTTTCCCTACCTAGCAAGCTGTCTTTGGGTGTTTGTGTGCTATACTGATATTTGTTACCCAGACCTGCTTGCCTTATACTTTGGGTTGGGGTTTTTTTTCTTTTGTTTTTCTGCAAACTGTTGTTGGATGTGCTCAGTTCTTTCTGCTGCAGTTTTTAACTGGTACATTGGCTTTTTGTTATCAGATTTTTCCAGTGCTCTTTACATGATTTTCATGGTTGTGAATTAGCCAAGTCATTTGTGTTTACTGTTTAGGGATGCCACCCCTGACCATAGAGTGAACGCTTACATTTGCAGTAACCATTAAGTATCTGAAACCTGTTAAGTTTCACTGGAGTTCTCAAGGTTTTCTTGAGGGTTCTTGTACTTGCATTGCAGTATTCCTCTCTTTGGTGCTCTGTGAATGGTCTGTATTTAGCACTGCTTGTGACTTCTTCGAGGCACAGAAATTCCTCCCTCAGAGTGGATTTGTTTACATTTACAATCTGCTTGTTACAGTCGAGATATAAGCTGATATATCAGGACCAGAATGAACTGGGATGGTATAATTATCTCTCTCTTCTCTGTGAGAGAGAGGTAAATGCCTTCTGGCAAGGTTGTGGGCAGTGTAGGGAAAATGAGATGTGTTTTTTTTCCTGAATGGAGGATCCAGGGAACTACAGGCCTGTTAGTTTGACCTCAGTTCCAGGTGAGGTTATAGAGCAGGTCATCCTGAGTGCCACACAGGGCACATACAGGACAGTCAAGCAATCAGGTGCAATCAGCATGGGTTTAGGAAAGGCAGGCCCTGCTTGACTAACCTGATCTCCTTCTATGACAAGGTAACCCGTTTAGTGGATGAGGGAAGGGCTGTGGATGTTGCCTAGCTGGATTTCAGTGAAGTCTTTCACACTGCTTCCCACAGCACTCTCGTGGAGAAACTGGCTGCTCATGGCTTGGATGGGTGTATGCTTTGCTGAGTAAAAAACTAGCTGTATGGCCAGGCCCAAAGAGTGGTGATGAATGGAGTTAAATCCAGTTGGTGGCCAGTCACAAGTGTGGTGTTCCCTGAAGCTCAGTGCTGGGGCCAGTTCTGTTTAATATCTTTATTGATGACCTGCATGAGGGGATCAAGGGCACCCTTGGGAAGTTTGCAGATGACGCCAAGTTGGGTGGGAGTGTTGATCTTCTTGGGGGTGGAAAGGCTCTACAGAGGGATCTGGACAGGCTGGGTTGATGGGCTGAGGCCAGCTATATGAGGCTCAACAAGGCTTAGTGCTGGCTCCTGCACTTGGGTCACAATAGCCCCATGCAGTGTTATGAGGGTGAAGAGTGGCTGGAAAGCTGCCTACTGGAGAAGGACCTGGGAGTGTTGGTTGACAGCTAGTTGAGTTTAAGCCAGCAGTGTGCTCAGGTGATCAAGAAGGCCAACTGCATCTGGTTTGTGTCAGAATTAGTGTGGTCAGCAGGACCAGGGCAGTCTTCATCCCCCTATACTCAGCACTGGTGAGGTCACACATTGAGTACTGTGTTCAGTTTTGGGCCCCTCACTACAAGAGGGACATTATGGTGTTAGAGAGTGTCCAAAGAAGAGCAGTGAGGCTGGTGAAGGATCCAGAGCTCAAGTCTTATGAGTGGCTGAGGGAACTGGGGTTGCTTAGCCTAGAGAAAAGGAGGCTGAGGGCAGATCTGCATGCTCTCTGCAACTGCCTGTTTATCAAGCAGTGGAACAGGCTGCCCAGGGAAGTTGTTGAGTCACTATCCCTGGAGGTATTTAAAAGACATGTAGGTGTGGTGCTTAGGGACATGGTTCAGTGGAGGACTTGGCAGTGTTACCTTAGCAGTGGGACTTGATGTTCCTATAGGTCTTTTTCCAACCTTAGTGATTCTCTGATTCTGTTACCTGTTTCATTTTGAGGCAAGGTTTTGTCCAAGGTGCCTTCCAAGTGAAGCATGAAAGAAGGCCCAAACACTAATGAAAGCTTGTTACTTTTAGTGTGACAAAGAGAAGGTAATAGAGTCCTATGTATCATCCACACTGAGCTTACTAGGTCTTTATCTTCAGTTCAGGAGGGGTTTCATAAAGCCTCTTTCATTTGCTTCATCCTGTCATCTGTAGGTGAACCTTGTGGCAGATGAACTAATTGTGCAAAGTTGAAATTGGCCGTGTCACAGTGGTGCTCATCAGTGGTGGGATTTCAGAGCAGAGTGGATCCAAGCACTGGATGTACTTGGGCAGCTTCAAACTAGTCTTTGTAACTTGTGGGTTCCCTCCTTTAGCAGGGAGAGCCATGTACGGAGGTGTTTCTGCTGTTAGTAGGTAGGGCTTATTGCCTTAGTAAGATGACAGTCTTGTTGACATTCTTGCTGAATGCTGACCTTTCTGTAACCTGCCTTCCTGGCAAAGTGCTGAGGAGCTGAAAGCAGAGCAAATTGGCATCTACTTCCTTGCTCTGTTCTAGTTGAATTGAGCTACAACGGGGCATAGATTAAATGCTTGATTTATTAAAAAAAAAATTAGATATTTAAAAACTCCCAACAAAACAGAGGAAGAATTTCTACTCTGAAGATTTTTGAACTAGAAGTAAGAGCCCATGGTGTGAACTGAAATGCAGAGACTCAAAGGGAATGAGGGTATGGGTCAGATTGATGTGATCCTGCTGCTGTGAGCCCTGATGTTTAGCTGGTACCTTGAGATGTGCAAGGGTGGATTTTTGGCCTAAAACAATATTTTTATCATTATATGCACTCCCACCCAAGTCTAGCTTTCAAAAAGGCATTGGAAGATGATATTGAATGCATCTCAAGAAATGTAATGGGTAATTTGTCCATGGTCTGTATCAAACATGCACAGTCAACAATAATGTGTCTCTTCTGTCTGGCACCAGTGCAAATTTGTTGTAGGAGATGAAGTGTTATCTGGGTTGTTTAGTTCTTAATGTATCTTGGGGACATAAACACTGGACGTAATGCTGTTTTCAGGGAGGGTCTGAAAGAAAAATGATACTTGGGTTTTTAAAATCTCTTTCAGTTAAACTATGTTGCCACAATAGATAGCTAAAACATTAAAATAAGTTCTCATTAGAAGCCTGAGTAAAACACAGGATATAAAATCTGTCTGCTTATCCAGAGATGTCTCCTCTCAAGACTGCTAAAGGTAATGGTGAAATCAAGTTACTGCTTTGTTAGATGAATGAAGTATCTGTAACAAAACACAGACAAATGATCTATGGGTAGTTTTTTTTTTTTTTGGAGTTGAATAACTTGAGCATTGCTTATCATGTTTTCATTTGCATAGTTTTGTTACCTGTGTCTTGGTAAATTTACTTGTCAAGTAATTTAACTTCATGTAAAGTCTAGTTTAGTGTCTGATAGCAAAATTGCTTTTCTGATTGCAGTTACATGTCAGGAAAATTCTTTAATTTCACCTTCTGTTTCTGTCAAATTTTCTCATCAAAACCGAAACCTACTAGAGAGGATGAAAACTAGTTTTGCTCTTCTAAAAGTAATTTCTTTAGTGTTTTCTAATTTTACTTTAGCGAGGAATTTAATTGAGATGGGTGGTCAGCAAAGGGTAAAAGAGGAGCTAGGTTTTTTGGTTGAAAAGAAGAGATGCTGTCTTATATTGCTCAGTTTCAGGAAATATTCCTAGAGGTAAATGAGGTGGTTGCCTAATGTTTGTTCTATGTTTATTTCATCTTTCATTTAGAAAGACTTCTCTGTGTCTTGGTATGAAATTGCCATTCTAATCCTCCCTAGTTTCAGGCCCTCTGTAATTTATGCCATTCTTTTAGAGTTTGGGTTACAAGTGCTGTCTGCAATATATTGTAATATTCTGAGACAGAATAGTACTAATGCTATAATTTTGCCCCCATCGTGATACCTTTAGTTTTGTTGGTAACTGCACAGAGATATGAAGTATATTCTGAGGTGATTCTAGGTCCATTTGTTTTGTTCATACTGTTAATTTATATCACAGCACATCTTGGAAAAAAGATTATTGCTTTGATTTAATACAAGTTGAACTTCACCTGCCATCTCACAGGTCATTCATCTTGTGGGTGAACCTTGCAAAGATCTTGGACGTTTTACTAAAAGAAAAGCCTTTCTCTTAGTTTCCCCTTTACTAAAATTCAAATAGCTGTGATAATGAGTGAGGTGGTTGTATCTGTTCTGCTATGTCTGCCTTAGCTCAGTTCTTTTTGTCATGTATGGCTTTAGCCAGTTAACAGGGGAAGACACAGAGCCCCGTAGGGTGCCTTCACTTGAGATCTCCTTTGAAAAAAGAAAAAGCATGATTTTCCTGCTCCCTGGCCCTGTGGCATGGACATTGGTTTGATGAGGGAAGTCAGGTTTACCAGCTCAGCTGTTTCATGCTGAAACTCTCAGATTCTGCGGTATCTCTGGGGAACACATGGTGACTGTTACTGCTTTCTGCTCTCAACTACGTTTTGGAGTCACTGGTTTCTGATAGCACTTCTTTGTGTTGCAGGAAGAAAATATGTCCAGAACAAATACACCTGAGTTTTGATAAACTCCCATTTTGCAAAGGGTTTTTTTTGCTCAAACTTCTTCACATCTGTGCCTTTGCTTCTACTTCTTGGGGTGATCAAGTAAGGCATTAATTCTTCCACAGCTTTGCTGCCTCTGAAATACTGAAACTGTGCCTTTTAGTTGTGTGCTTTAATAGGCATTTTAATTTGTCTTCCTTCTTGATTGGCCTAACAAATATTGAAGCTTTTTTTGACTTTGCTGGGAATAAATGTTTATGTTTCGAAGGGTCTCTATTTCAGTTAGAATTGTCTTTTGAAGCTTATCAGGTAGGCAGAGAAGGGGGGATGTTTTGCTGTTCCACTTTTACTGGGCTAAGTGCTACAGGGTTTAGTTCCTGTGACTGTCGTTTCCTTACTCAGTGATCCATGCCTTGCTTTGGGATTTTTGTCTTTGTTTCAGACACTTCATTTAACATCGCCTTTATCAAAGCATTGCTTGCTAAACTTGTAGCTGGTGTGTTTGGCTATCAACACCTCCTATCAGAATGTGGATTCTATTTAATTTTAGCATAATTCATAGTAGTTCAATTCCTCTGAATTGCAATTGATGGGCTGAACTGATGTAACAGCTTGCTCTTCCTTGAGAGGGGCAATTCCCTACGGTACTCCTAGCTGTTCTCCTGCTTACCTTGCATTACCTCTGCCTCTCAGCATGATGCTTGTGCCAGTGTAGTTGGTTGACTTGTCCAAAAATGAACAAAAAAAAGTGAGGCAAGTGGATTTCTGTGGCTTGGAGAGTTGAATCAGCTCCTGGGGCAGTCGAGAGGGTCAGAGAGAGGATGGCGAGGACAGTGGGGCTGGAAAAAAGGGGGTTGGGAAGGCGTTTGGGTGCATTTTCCTGAAGAGCATAGCTAATCTGGGTTAGGAAGCCTGTTTGTGCCATGGGACCAGTTACTCTGTGAAGTAGCAACTTGTTTAGAAATTGCTCATCTGCATTTTGTTCAGCAGTTCCATAGGAAGCAGTCAACAAACAGAATTGTCTGCTCTTACTATTGATCTTAGACTTTGCTTTCTGGCCTGGTTTTTGTTGCCATGTTATAAGGCTCATATGACCAGCTTCCATTTGAAAGAGAAACTGGACGAGAGATTTAGCTCCTTGGACCATGGGTTTATACTGGTTCAGCTGCACACACCTCTTCTCATGAATCTGCTGTTGTGGCATATGGTAAGGGCAGTGCTAAATACTAGCCTTGCTCCTTTTCTTCTCCCCTCTCCTTTTCCTTTCAAACATACGATTCTATAATTCTATATACCATGCTTGTCTCTTGCTCCGCTGATGTTTCCTGATCGACCCCATCCAAGTACTGCCACACTCCCTTGCTCTTCTCTATTTCAGAGTAATAAGGTCCTCCCAATAGCAAGGCATTTTCTTTAATGATTTTTGTGTCGTGGAATAACAACAAAACCAGGATTTTTCTAGCTTTTACTTCTAGTTGGTGGCAGACTTTTATATAATATTTTCATCTGATATGTTGATGTCATCAGAGACGCTTGCAATTATTTCTTATTTAATTAGGTCATGCTTCTCCAACTTGACTTAACAGTTGGTGGATTTTTTTAAACTCCTCCCCAGATATGGCAATTTAGATTTCTGGAGGAGTACTGTTCTTTTAGCTAGTGTTATAAAGTAGATTTTCCAGAGCAGATGTTGTATATTACACGTTTAGTAAAATGACTGCAT
The DNA here is from genome assembly GCA_013400835.1 of Zapornia atra. Lineage (NCBI taxonomy): Eukaryota > Metazoa > Chordata > Aves > Gruiformes > Rallidae > Zapornia > Zapornia atra. The sequence goes on from VZTU01006862.1 coordinate 7,297, forward strand.
GTAGATGAAGGTAATGTAGGCTGATCTTTGCTTCTGGAAAACCTGTTTAAAGTTTTCCCATTGACATAGTGAGATCTGCATTTGAAGGAATTAGTTGCAGGCTCCTGCTCATGGAAACAGGGCAGGGAGGAAGAACTCTTGGGTATTGCTGTTTAACTTCAGCAGCAGAAAGGCTGGGAGTTAGAGCACTTATGGTGAAAGTGGAAAGAAAAAGGTGAACATGTGTTTTCTTACACATGCCTCTGAAATTTTGAGTTGCATTTGCAGACTCAGAAATACTTGTTTGACATTGGAGCATCAAGAAGGAATAGCTGGCTGAAGGACAATCTCAAAACCCACGAGTAACAGGCAGCTTCAGAGGGATGCTGCTAAATGAAAGCATAAGGCACTGTCCTCAACATAACGAGCTATTGTGCAGTATGTATGTGAGCACCCTCAAAGTAGGAGCCAGAGTCAGTGCCAACACGTGTTGAAAAGCATACTGTACTTCAGTCTTTCTCAGTCTCTCATTCCTGTGAGCTTAGGCAATGAATTATTTTATAGCTGATGATCTCAAAGTCATTTAATGAGATCTAAAACCTCTCAGGGGTACCTAAACTTTGTATTTGTAAGAAATGCTTGTGTCACTACAATCAGGGTATCATCTCTGGTTTTGGGTTGGTTTTTTTTTTCTGTTGCCTTCATTCATTGGCACAGATCAGAACTCACTTTTGCTGTTGATCACAGAATGTATAAGGTTGGAAGAGACCTAGTCCCACCCTCTGCAGTGACAGGGACATCCTCACTAGATCAGGTCGCTCAGAGACCCACCAAGCCTGACCGTGAATATCTTCAGGGATGGGGCCCCCACCACCTCTCTGGGAAACCTATTCTATTGATCTGCCACTCTCATTTTGAAGAACGTTTTCCTAATATCCAATATAAATTAAAGCAACCAGCAGAGAGCAACACACAATTTTATATGAATTTTAGGTGAAGCCATTTNCTAAAAACCTGCTAATTGGTTACACCCACTGTTCACACCGTATTGATTGGTTAGGAATTATAACGAGCTGTGATAAACCTAGCTTATAGCTAATTAGCCTTAGTTTACCTTTAATACCTAAAAGTATCTGCACACCTGCTGGTTTGACCATCTTATTATGGTTGTTTCCTAACATGTTCCGTTACTCCCAAATACCTTCCCATAACTGCTTCTTGGTTTAGGGCAGCCTGTACCCCTATCAACAAGGCCGCTGTGTTTTGAGAATGTGATTATTAGGATCCTCTCAGCATGAGTAACTTCTCCTTTCTCATGGGAGCAGAACATTGTCAGGGCCTAAATCTTGGGAGAAGAGAGCTAGGCCGCTGGCAGGCCTGCTGTCTTCCCCGACAATAAATCTCCCCTTTTCTAGCTTAAAACTGTTACTCCTTGTCCTACTGCTACATGCCCTCATGCAATGTTTTTATTGTCTTTGCTCTACCATACAGCAGCGAGTGGAGACCCTGCTGCCATCAGTTGGATGGGCACATAATGACTTACACAGAAGACTGCCAGGGAGAATTCCTTTTTTTAACTCTTCTTTCATCTCTGTCTGTCTGTCTAGCTGCTTTAGACTATTTGATTTTTATAGGGTCTCAGGATCTATCTGTAAGCATCTGCCTGTGAATTACTTGCAAGCACCAGTACTCCCAGCATTGCAGAAGAGCATTGCTGTATTAAGGAACAGTGAGAGATCTGAGAGAGGCTGTGGAGGAATAACCTGAGTAGATCACTAGACACAGGAATACATGGCATTTATTTCCAGACTTTATGGCTGGCTGGTTTTTATGGGCTACAGGCTTGTCTCCCCCTGGTCCGTACTGTCAAGCTGCCATGTTATGAATCAATACCTTACAGTGTTTGGTGAGTCTCAGGGCCAATCAGCATAAGGCATAAGCCCTTGATCTTCTAAAGTGACTTAAGTGAGACCCTTAGCAGCTGGGCACCCATCTGCATCGTTTAAATATTGCAATTTTGGCCTTTTTTTGATTTGAAAGTGGATGGGGGAAAAAAGCAAAGGGGCAGATTTAGTCTTGCCTCCTGTGCCCTGGGTAGGGGTTAGAGCAGGCGCTGCTGTGTTCAGTGCAGTCACAATTCATCATAATGCAGTTCCAGGTACCAAGGCTCCCCAGGGAGAGGAGGGGCTGTTGCTGAGCGTCCTTCAGGAGCTTATGCTTCTGTGCTGGGGGACAGGTTTGCTGCACTCTCCCCATAGCTGTGTGTGGAGGCATGGAAGTATTCTGAAAGCGCTGGGCAAGTGGCTCCTCGGTTTTCAGCTAGTGGTCAAATGCATCAGTTCTAGAAGAGAAATCATTATTATCATAATTGAAGTGGCTTCTAATGGCTTTTAACACATTTCGATTCCTGGGTTGCTCAGTAGAGCATAGGCTTCAGCATAAAAGAGCCCCACGCAAAATGCAGTTTAGCTGCTGAGTAATTGCTGCTGAAGTTGTCCATGGAGCTGCTGTGTATACAAGGGGAAAGCTTTCTAACTCCTTTGTTGCTGTCTTGTTTTCTTCACCTCCTAGCAGAAGGAGGAGGATGCTGTCTCTGGTGGACAGTAAGGACCAAGGGGCATGTAGTGAAATGAGCAGGAAGCATTGCATCACTCTTGTGGGAGTCTCGGAAGCAGTCGCACACGCAGCAGGGTGCAGCCCTTGAATGCATCCTAGGCACTGCTTGTCTGCTGCGAGGTCTGGAGAAAACTGCTTCTCAGTCAGTGCCTCAGTGGTCGGCTTGTGTGTGGTTTTAATATGGAAACGTAGCACAGTCAAGAGGTTGTGTAATTTAGGACTCATGTCAGTGTACTGAGTGTACTTAAAGCTTCAGATCTCGGTACAAATTAGCTGCCTACTGTTTTTTGGTTGGGTGGTGGTGGGTTGTGGGGTTGTTTTTTTTAAATAGCTTGCCTTTATTTTTTTTTTAGGAAAGAAATTCAGGCTGGGAAGTTTTGTTGGAAGAATGCTTCCTACAAACATACTGGAGAAGAGCATGCTAGCTACAGAATTCTTGCTGTTTGGGTTATTGTCACTGAACACATGTGTGTGTTATTTTAGATAAGAGTTTTAGCTGTAGCAGAATGCAATAATGATGATTATCAAGTGAAAATAATACGATGTGAGCCAAATAAAAATAAATGCACGGTGTATTTGGATAGGAAAGTTCTAACCTTGTATGAAACATAAATACACAAGATGTGTAAACTTAGTGGCTCCTTCTGAGGTTATTTTTGCTTTTAAAAAACAAAACAAACAAAACCCCTACCCACCCACACTAAAAACCAATACCCCACATGTGGTTAAACTGTTTTAGACCCATGTGCATCTCAGTTGCTCTTTGACTCTATATTGTCAGAGATTGTCTAGTTGAGAAGGCAGAGGTGATTGCTGTGTTCTGCTCTTTAAATGTTGTTTTTGTTTTGGTTTTTTTAGGCTCGAAATGTCAACACTGGTGAACTAGCAGCAATTAAAGTAATCAAACTAGAACCAGGTAAGCGTTTCTTAACTGATATAGGCCACAGAAATGAAATAGTTTTATGCTTAAGATACAATTGTACAAAATCAATTGAGTCCACTTACTGAAAGAAGGGGTGGTTGTTGTCTTTTACTGTAAAACAATATACAGTTTCAGGAAGTAACAAGAATGAAAAGTGAGATGTGGAGAAAAAAATGTAATTGGAGAGGTGTTAAGGGAAAGTGACTAAAGCTTCAGTGAAAGGTGGGATTTTTTTGTCTTAAGTACTATGCTCGCAGCCCATGTGATACAAAAACACTATATAGAGCAAAACAAATGAGGAAGCTGGCAAGGCAAAAAGAACTCGTTTGGAGAGAGCATAGAGGGAGAAATAAAAAGAAGGAAGGGTGCAATAGTAGGAGAACATTAGTATCTGGGAATTGTGTATGTTTCCTGAAATTCTCTTGGAGACTGTGATTAAGATGCTGTTGTATGCTAGATTTATGCCTGGGCTGTGCTTATGTTGTAATTTCACAAAGTACATATGCCCTGCAGATCAGTTATCAGCCTGCAAGTGCTGATCTATTCGTATTGCCAGACTTGTTGAACAAAAGTACAGTAATCTGGGAAGTAAAATGTCCAGACTTGTTGTTTAACTTGTAACTGTTGGTGTTCCATTTCAAGATTTAATGTTGAGATAGGAAATAGTTTAACTAGTACCTGGTTTGATCCAGATAGTAACAGGATGTTACTATGCATTTCCAAAAGTGTATGCTCTTCACACTGCTTTTAATTGTTCTCAAAGTTGTGGTCTCAGGTTATCTTGTCTAGTTCTGCTGTTGGGCTTGTTCAGCCTGGAGAAGAGAAGGCTCTGGGGAGACCTTTCAGTACCTGAGAGGTGCCTATAGGAAAGCTGGGAAAGAACTGTTCACGAGGGCATATAGCAGTAGGATGATGGGTAATGGTTTTAAACTACAAAAGGGCAGATTTATATTGGATATTAGGAAAACATTCTTCAAAATGAGGGTGGTAGATCAATGGAATAGGTTTTCCAGAGAAGTGGTGGGGCCCCCATCCCTGGAGGTATTCAAGGTCAGGCTTGGTGGGTCTCTGAGCAACCTGTAAAGGTGACCCTGCTCACTGCTGAGGCAAGGGTTGGACTAGATGGCCTTTAAAGGTCCCTTCCAACATAACATGTCCTATGAGTCTGCCCATTGCTGGAGCACTTGGCTGTGGAACCAGGCAGCTGTGCTGTGTCTCCCTATGGAACTGTAAAGATAAAACAGGGATGGAGGATTTGTGTGGTGGGGAAAGAACTGCAGGACTCGGCCTGCTGGGATGATGCCAACCTTTAAAATACATTATCTTCTAGCAGGCCTTGGAGAATCATGCTGCATGTAGTCTCAAAGCCTGGGATGTGCTGCAGCTGGGGTAACTTGTCCTCATGCAGTGCTGATGGAGTGGACAACTGGCATCTTTCAGCTGAGTGGTGCACAGAGAATAATGCACTTTAGCTACCTGCTCCTCAGTGAGCTCAGTTTTCTGTCTGTAGTTATCCCTTCCAGTTGTGGTAGAGCCTTGACTGGCAGTTCGATAGGCATCATCTGTGTTCCTGGAAGCATGGCCCTGGCTTTCTGTGCAAGTTTTGCAACTTGGGGGAGAGTGTGAAGACTTAAGGGCTAATAATATTTAGGCACTTACTCTAAAGTTTATGCAACTTTTATTTTGCATGCACTGAAAACACTGGCCAAAAACTAGAGAAATCATTTTCTTCCACAGAGATACTTGTCCGTATGTGAAAGTAATTTGTGGTTTGCTCTTCAGTGTTTGCATGTGTAAAGGTCTAGCCAGGATGCTGCAAGCTGTCATCAGTATACCATGGAGAGTAGACAGCCTCTTGTGACGTTAACTTGCAGCTTGTGGTTTGAAATTTACTTTCAGTTAAATAAAATACACATGAATGTTGGATTTATGGTTTAAAAGTACCAACCGTATAGGTCACCAGCATGTTGATATGTTGGGAGAAATTGAAAACGTCTTTTCTTAGGTAATAGCTTGGCCTGTTCTGTTGCAATTTGTTGCCTTGCATTTGAAATGTCTTTGAGACATTTGAGAAGTTGCAACAATTGATAAATATGAGCTCAGTGTTTATAGCCAACCTTTTAAAACCAGCAGCCAAAGCTATTGTCTAAAGCTCTTTTTGAGTTATGCTGAAGCATGCTACTGCAGTACACTAAAATTTCCTTGGTTGTTTTTTTTCTTTCCAATTTGTTTAAAGAGGCTCTTAAGTTATTCTTGAAGTTAAATGGTTATTTTAGGCCTTCAGGGTTGTTTCACCTATGAAGTCCTTGAGGTTAGTAAGTATGAGTTGGGGTTTTGTGAACTGTGTATGTGTAGTAACAAACGAGCTTCAGAATTAGAAATGACATACCAGACCAGCTATAATTAGCCCTTATGACTTAAAGACTTTCAGAAAAGCCCCAGTGTAAGAGACTGAGTGGAAAAGAGCACTCAGCATGTATTGCTTCAAAAACCCAAAAAGATAAAAGCCTGTCAAATATGTTACCAACATTATCTGACATCTTGGAGGCTTTCTTGAACACTCCCAAAATAAAATTGCCTCTGTTGGGTTTTCAGTGTCAAGAGATTATTTTCTCTGAGGACACCTCTGGTCAGAACCTTTTAAAGGAAGACAGGTACAACAGAGGTACCAAACAGTAAGACACAGATAAATGCCACATCTAGGCCAGTGTTTTATCTAGACAGAAGTCCATACATGTCTGTGCTTAACAAGTTTACTGAAAATTTGCCACAGCAGTGGGTTTTGCTCAGGAAGACCATCTAATGGATGTTGGGATTGTGGCCAGAGCAATGAAAGTTTTGTCCTGTTTTTAAGAACCTGGGCTATTGGCAGGGCAGATGCCCAGATGGAGAAAATGGGTCTCAGGCAAAATAAAGACTTCAGAAAGAGCTATGGGCAGTATCATAAGAAGTATCAGATATCAGAATTAAAAAGCCCTTGCTGACAAATATTGACCTACAGCTACTTACTAACATCTGTGAAACTGGCAGATAATTAGTTTTAATTACTCAAAAGTTGTGTTTTGTAAACATGTGCTGAAACTCTCCTTGAGATGTATGAACCAGGCCAATGAAAATATTCTGCTTTTCAGGAGAAGATTTTGCTGTTGTGCAGCAGGAAATCATTATGATGAAAGACTGTAAACATCCAAACATTGTTGCTTATTTTGGCAGCTATCTCAGGTACAGTTTGTTTCTTTTGCTTGTTTAAAAAGTCCTTTCTATCTCCTTGTAAAGGCCAGGCCTATAAGGTGACTTAGGCAAAACATAATTTACAAAATAAATATTACCCACTTTTATTTTTTACCTTAAAATCTATTCTGTTTGTTACAGTGTCTCTGTAGAAATAATGCTTCTCTTAGCAAAGTCTTTGTGTGACCATGTAGTTATGTTTCCTTGGAAATGAGTTGTCACTTAAGTCTTGAATTTAATACATGAATGGAAAATTAAGCAGAACTGTTACAACTATAAAAGAAGAGTCTGTGTGTATTGTATCTTTTAAATCTGCTTCAGTGAAATGGCTCTTAAATTTGCAAAGCTTTGGGAAGTAGAAGTGTTGCATAATACAGATGGAGTTCTCAGAAATGTTCTCACTTCACTGGTGTTGGCATGTAAAATGGTCTGAGAACTCAGAATTGAATGCTGGGGGGAAATAAGAAGGAAGAAACATTGTTGGTTTGTTCCCTGCTTAAGAGTAGTAGTGCTGTGTTAAGTTTTAAGGACTTTTTCAGACTAAAGTGCCTAAGAGTGTAAACTGTAAAGCCTTTTAAAAACCCATTGGTGATTTCTGGTATTGATTTGTTTTGAAATCTAAGAGACTGGTATTTTAGCTCTCTTACCTTTACTTTTCTCTCATTCTGAAGTTGCTTAGGACGCTTAATGTAGGATACATGCTATCTCATTAGGGGCTGGAGCACCTCTCCTATGAAGACAGGCTGAGAGAGTTGGGCTTGTTCAGCTTCAAGAAGGCCTAATTGGGTTGACCTAATTGCAGCCTACCAAAAGGGATCCTAAAGGAAAGTGGGAGAGGGACTGTTCACCAGGGAATGTAGTGATAGAACAAGGGGCAATGGCTTCAAGCTGAAAGAGGGAAGGTTTAGGTTAGACCTTAGGAAGAAATTCTTTACTATGAGGGTGGTGAGGCCCTGGAACAGGCTGCCCAGAGAGGTTGTGGAAGCCTCATCCCTGGAGGCATTTAAGGCCAGGTTAGATGAGGCTTTGGGACACCTAGTCTAGTGAAGGTGTCCCTGCCCATGGCAGGGGGGTTGGAACTAGATGATCTTTGAGGTCCCTTCCAACTCAAAACATTCTATGGTTCTGTGATTCTTTTGTGTGGTTCCTTTGTAGGGTCCTTTGAAAGTTACTAAGCTTCCTTGTTACAAGTACAGTAAACTTGTACTCCATAAAGTGTATCAGTATGGAAAAATTTGATAACTAGTTCCTAATAACATTTGCTAATTTCTAATACATCCTGACAAATGTTTTATGTCAGATATAGCAATTGCTTGATACTCATAGAATCATAGAATGGTTTGGGTTTGAAGGGACCTTAAAGATCATCACGTTCCAAACCCCCTGCTGTGGGCAGGGACATCTCTCACTTAGACCAGGCTGTTCAAAGCTTCATCCAACCTGGCCTTGAACACTTCCAGGGAGGGGGCAGCCACCACCTCCCTAGGCAACCTGTCCAGTGTCTCACCACCCTCATAGTGAAGAATTTCTTCCTAATAGCCAATTTAAATCTCCCCCCTCCTTCCAATTTAAAACTGTTCCCCCTTGTCCTACCACTACATACCCTTCTAAAACGTCCTTTCCCAGCTTCCTTGTAGGTCCCCTTCACATACTGGAAGGCTGCTATAAGATCTCCCCTGAGCCTTCTCTTCTCCAGGCTGAACAACTCCAGCTCTCTCAGCCTGTTGTCACTGGAGGACTAGACTCCATATTTGAGTACTAAAACTTTTAATGCTGAATTTTGTGAACCTATTGTTGTCATGATTTTAGGCAAATTATGCCATGTAATAAAAAGCTTTTAAAAGGCTCTGAAAAGTCACAGTGGTCTTTGTGGCAGAGGCTTCTTGTTCTTTCCAGGTATTCCCATCTTCTGTTTGCATGGGGAGAGCAGAGGTGGGACATGGCAGCTCTGCATGCTGTGAACGTTGCTAGACCCTTGGGAAGAGGGCAGGTTGAGTTACTTGCATGTGTACTAGGCTTCAGCAACTCAAGCTCAGCTTCTCCAGGATGGCAAACTTGTTGGAGCCAAAAGCTTTTCAGCAGTATTGGCCACATGCTTTTGGATCAGGGATGGGAAGATGCAGGAGGTATTTTCACACGTACAGTCTTCATACATTTAAGTCTTTTAACAAAAAAATACTATATTTGAAGCAGGAATGTATGACAATTTGGCTTTTGTATTTGGAGTGCATCTTTCTCTCTTAGAGTTGAAAGGATTTTTATCTTCTGAAATAGTGCAGATGTTTTACTTTCATTCTAGATCAGCTGGAGCTTGGGGAAATTCCAGTTACTGTTCCTTTTGTAGCCAGCACTGCCTGATTTGGTGCATGTTGGCAGTGCTGCAGAAGAGCTAACTCATGCTCCCTGGCTTGCTCAGATGTTTTAGTGCATTCCTTGTTTTGCTCATGAGCTGGGACAGGATGTGGAAATGGCAAGTGTGGAGCACTTTGCGGTGCTCTTACTGAACTTGATGCTGAACGTCTGTGTAGTTGAAGCAAACTGAAATTGGACAAGTTGAATGTGCCAGAACTTGGAGGCAGTCTTGGGTAAAAGAGAAAGTCCTGGCAATAAATGAGAAACCAGGAGAGTTCTCTTGCAGAAGCTTAGTTGCCTTATGAAGGCTGCGGGGGGACCTCATTGCAGCCTTCCAGTCCCTGAAGGGAGCAGAGAAACAGGAGGGGAATCAGCTTTTTAAAGGGCAGACAATGGCAGGACAAGGGGGAATGGATTGAAGCTGAAGGAGGGAAGGTTTAGATTAGATATTAGGGGGAAGTCCTTTACAGAGAGAGTGGTGAGGTGCTGGAACAGGCTGCCCAGAGAAGTAGTGGATGCCCCGTCCCTGGAATTGTTCAAGGCCAGGTTGGATGGGGCCCTGGACAGCCTTGTGTAGATCCAGGCCTGAGGTTGGTGGCCCTGCTTGTGGCAGGGGGGTTGGAGCTCTATGATCCTTGGAGTCCCTTCCAACCTAGACCATTCTATGATTCTCTGATGTCCTGAGGAGTTTCTTCTTCCTGCCTCTCGTAGTCAAGTGTCCCAAATAGCCCTGATGCTCACTGAAACCATATTTCATTACTGGTGGGATTCATCACATCTTTCTCAGTATGAGTATCTTGTTAGCTTTTGTCTGCTTTGAAAGTATTGCATGCTGACAGATGCAGTTCAAGTCAGCAGAATGTGTTGTGAATTATTTTCACTTTATAGTAGTTTAAAAGGTCTGCAGTGGAAAACCTGGTCAGAAGAGGGGTGGCCAGCAGGGACAGGGAGGTGATTGTCCTTCTCTACTCTGCCCTCGTGAGGCCCCAGCTGGAGTCCTGTGTCCAGAGCTGGGGCCCCCAATACAAGAAAGATGTGGAACTGTTGGAGAGGGTTCAGAGGAGGCCATGGAGATGATCAGAGGGCTGGAGTACCTGCCCTACGAAGAGAGGCTGAGGGAGCTGGGCTTGTTCAGCCTGGAGAAGAGAAGGCTGCGGGGGGACCTCATTGCAGCCTTCCAGTTCCTGAAGGGAGCAGAGAAACAGGAGGGGAATCAGCTTTTTAAAGGGCAGACAATGGCAGGACAAGGGGGAATGGATTAAAGCTAAAAGAGGGAAGGTTTAGATTAAATATTAGGGGAAAGTTTTTTACGGAGAGANTGCCTGTGGCGGGGGGCTGGAACTCTATGATCCTTGGGGTCCCTTCCAACCCATGCCATTCTATGATTAGTACTTCATAGATATTTGTAATGTGGGCCATGAAGAAAGTTTCCAAGAGCAAATGTATTTTCAGAAGATGAAGTGGAAATGCCCTGGAAGCATGAGAATGAAGAGGAAAGCAAATAATTGACTAGCCTGTTAGATGAGCACCATCTGCATGCCACACAGAGCAAGGCCAGGTGTGTGTTATTGCACACTGCTTGCGTTATCATGTATACATGTGCAGGAAGGGATCAAAGTCTGAAGATGAAATCAACAGGCCATGCTGTTCTGATGTCCCATATCATGAGGGGTGCTTGTGTTGCATTAAAAATGCTTTTTTAATGCTGAGCTGGTCTATGAGCTGTGTTATGCACAAGTTTGTATGGGTGTGCATGTAGATAGAACACGTGTACACATAAGGATTTGGTATTCCATACTAAGAGTACTTCCACTCCAGTTTTGAATGTTTAAGGTTACTATTTGAAGGTTAACATAAATTGTGTGTTACTTCCATACTGTGCAGTACTGGCAGGCTTTTTCTTGTGCATAAGCAGTCAATTCTTAATACTGCTACATACCTCAAAGTCATGTTAAATTTTGTCATTTTTCTTGAGATTTTGTGGAGTTACTAGTTTGATGGCATCTTACAGGTTGCCAGGTGGTAAAGTTGGCATGGCATCTTGTGATCTCCTAAAGGCAGTATTTCAAAGCTCCATGTTACGGTGACTGAGGGTCAGTGGATGTTGAATAATCTAAAAGCTGTGTGACTGGGAACATCTAGTGTCCCAACCCTCCTGTGCACCTCCTTAATCTTCCTCCCAACCTCAAAGCCTGCTTATATTTGGGAAGAGAGCACCTTTTTGTATGTGAAGATGTCCTCCGTTGCACACGATGGCTTTATTTGTACCTGTCTGCAGTACTGGAAGGATGTTGTGTTGGCATTTGTCTTAATGTGTGACATTCAGCTTTGTGGAGCATGCCACACTTAAGGTCATTGCTGTAAGCATTTTCAGAAGACAAATTTAGAAGAAGAAAGGAAGAGCAGAATCGCAGAGGGGAAGGCTGGGGCTCTGCAGTGCTGTTAGTTACCCAGGGCTGTTTTTTCTAATGTATGAACTTCCAACCACAATGTGACGTTTCCATTTGTGTTTGTTTCTGGAGGTGACAGTATTTGCCTTGTAGAAGCATTGACAAATGCATCCAGTTGTCTTACCAGCTGTTCTTTTAACTAGTTGTTGGAACAGATTGCTTAGTATAACTAATAAAAAGCTATTTCTGATGACTTTTTAAGATTTTGTGTGAAAATAAGGCTGTGAATGAATATTGTTGCATTTTAGAAGAAATGATGCCTCTTCTCATGATGCTGTGTTCAGGCTGGGGATGCTTTTTCTTTTTAAAAAAAAAAATTAAAATATTCTCCTCTTATCTCAGGGTATCAAAATCCTTTGTAGACCCAGGATTAAGTTTTAGCAAATGTATTTTGGCACTATTGTACTCTTGCTTGGTCTCCAGCCCTTTCTTTGGTGTAGTGCTTCTCTTGTGGCTGTGCAATGAAAGAGCTGTCTTTGAGGCCTCTCGTCGTCTCACCTTTCGTTTTCAAAGTATCATTCAGTGCTAAGAACAATAAGAGAAACGCCATCCTGTTGCTCCCTCTGCATGCCTTCTGTTTAGTATTGGTTTTTCAGACAGACTTCTGCCTTGCTGTGAGCCTAGGTGTTAAGTTGCAGAGGGTGGATGGTACTGTTGATCCTGTCTGGTTTGTTTGCTGCCCTTGTCATGTGCTCTGCAGATACAAATAATGCTGTCTGCTGTTCCTGTACATTCCATGGTTCTTCACCTGTCTCAAAGCACTTCCACACAGTAATAAAAGGCTAGATATGAATTGGAAATGCAGTCTTCTCTTTTGACCCTTTTATGTTTGTTTTTTCCTTTTCTGTTGGGCTTTTCCACACTGGGAAGTTAATGCCCAGGAAGGGAAGGTGTGAATGTGCAGTGCTTACCTACTTCATGTCCCTTACTTTTTGGGTGCTCTGCTGCTGGGATTGGCCTGTTTTTTTTTCCCTCGTCCGCACTGCTGCTGCTGTTGGCCTTAAGCAGGATGCAGCCACAAGGAAAGGGAAATGGCTTTCATGAGCCTAGTGCCCCCCTAAAGTCTCCCTGAGTCCTGCATCATTGTGGGGCATAAACAAGGAGCTTGCAGGTGCCTGTCTCTTCAGTGGTTCTTTCTCACTAACGTTACCCTGCTGCCACTGCTAATTGTGTTCTTTCCCAGCTAGTCCCGTTGCTTCTGTGTCTGACTTGGATCAGTTGTTTCAGTGGAAAGCCTTCATATTATTCCCAGTGATGCTTTAATTAACCCCTAGAAGTGTGTGGAGTTAACAGCCAGGGGACTTCCATTGCTTAAAACATCCGTAATGCCTCAGTAATGCCTCAACTAACACTAGAGCAAGCAGCAAGGGGCATAGCTTTGAGGACCATGTGGACTGTGGCTGTAAAAGGGGGGAGAAGGTCTAAAAGACAGTTCTTGAAGCAGCAGCTATTGTAGCTGTTACCTGCTGGTGAGAAATACTTGCAACTTGCAGTTCAGGGGATAAGCTCAGCACTTACAGCGTTGTCTTGCAAAGCACTTCCATAAATGTTGGCACTGCCCACAGGAGTATCTCGGTTATTCCGTCAGAGCCTTGTGAATGCAAGGAACCCAAGAACCATGGGCAAGCTGCAGAACATTCATCAGCCTTTTCTTTAGCTGTCCTGTGACCCAGTCTATCCTTAAGGTACTTTTTCTGTGATATTTTTTTTTTCCCTGTGTGTTTTGATGGCCAGGAATGACTAGGCAAATCCTGCTCTCTAAAATGCCTTTCTGCAGCCACATGCGGTACATCCCTTTTGCCAGTGAATATTACTAAGTAAAAATAGAATTTAGTGTCCATAATAGAAGATACCTTTGAATCCCTTTGCCTGTTGTCTATTGTTGAAAAGCACCTTTTATGGAGGTATAGTGAGTCAAACTGAACTGATTCCCTTAGTAAGAGGAATCTAATGAATTTCCCTCTGGTCCCCGACACCAAAAATAGGTGTTCTGAGAGAAGAGACTTTGCCTGAGAAGATACTTACCCACAGTATGGGCTTCACTTTGCCTAGATTTGACAGCAGCACTAGAGTTTCACTCCATTTGTTGTGAAATAAATTGAGTTGAGAGATATGCCTAGTGCTTTTTGGTTTGGGTTTGTGGGGTTTTTTTGGTTTGAGTTTGTTGGGTTGTTTTGCTTCTGTTAATTCCTCTGCTCTGAAAAAAGTGGACGAGAAGTGAAAATGAGGAAGAAATAAGATCCCACATCTGTGTTCTCTCTACTCTCAGTAAAAAATACTTCATAGTAGATCTAGAATAAAAATTGGTGTGCATGTTTCACTAATACTGTTTCTATTACTGAAATAAACCTTGGAATTTTTTGAGTATTTCATTAGTTACTATTTGACAGCAAATGTCAGGTACAGATTAACCACAGTCATTATTTGACTTGTACTTTTTATAATACAGAGCTTGTGATGTTGTGCTTTATGATGTTTGAGTTGTCTCACTTAGGTGCTGTTTTCAAATCTTACAGCTAATGAATGGTTTTGTTCATGTTTTAGACGAGACAAGCTCTGGATTTGCATGGAGTTTTGTGGAGGTGGCTCTCTACAGGATATTTATCATGGTATGTCAAGACTAATTCCTTAAAATTAAGTAAAGCTTACTTTCAGAAATGGAGATGATTACAGTGTTTTGCAATCTGAGGGGAGGAATCCTATGTTTGGCATCCATAATAATCCATTGAAGGTCAGTTTTAGCTTATGTATTTACATAACTGGTTGGGTTTGGTTTTCTTTAAACAAAATTAGCTATAGTAGGTTTTGGTTTTTTTTTTTAACAGAAGTTATTTCCTTCTTTCAGTAGCTCACATATCCATCATTACTTTTCAAAGGCTGTAAAATTAGACTATTGTATTGGAAAATAAATATATATATGTATCTTGATGTGCTCTCTCTTACTTTGTAGCCATTTTGTTTATGAGCTCTTGAACTTTGCTTTAGTGTAATCTGTACCATTGCTTACAGATACCTAGATAAGTGGATTGATTAGCTTAGATGCTTTCATCCTTTGATAAACAGTGACATTTTGTATGTTTATATAGCAGTAGTCCCACAAGGGTCTTTGGTTTAGTGGGGTTTTTTATGCTGAATGCATGAGATGTGAAAAGCAAAGGCGGCCTATATATTTGCTTTAGGCTTAAGTACTGGGGGTGATCAAAGAAACAAAGGGCATGTGTGAATCCATTTGCTAGTTTTGAAGAGACAAAAATCAGTTTTGAGGGACTATAGCCCTGGAGTTAAGACTTGCTTAAGAAAGAAATATGCTGCGAGCAATGGGTCTGTGGTTCTCAGGTGATGTTTTTCAGTCAAGAAATCTGCTCCTATTCTAAATTGTGAAGATTCTGCATGTTAGACTCTTCTTTTGTGCTTTAACTTGGGTGCAATTAAAGCAAAGTACCAGTTCACACATTCACACCATGCTAATGGCATAGACGTTTGAGCATGACCTTGTTCCTTTACATCTTTGTTAATGTTGATAACAAAGCCTGTTAGACATGAAGCCCTTTATGTGGAATACCTGTAAAATAGGAAATGCCTGAACAGGTATTGGACAGGAGCAGTTTCCAGCAGCTAATTTTTTGCTACTCTGCTGGTAGTTAGAGGATTCTTTTATCATCTTAATTATATTCCAGTTGAACTATAGGCCTCTCCAATCTTAATTATTTTAAGTTAATCAGTATTAGATTTCTCAAAATAAGCATACATGCCTCCTAGGGCTAAGAAGTTTATTTTTACGTGAGTTTGGAGCTTTTCTTTCAGAAAAGGGAAGATGGATCTAGATCTGTTCTGAAGATACATGTTGCATGTTACTAATTTATATTATGGCTGTGGGTTTAGTAGAAGCTGAGCAGTTAAGTGCTTAAATCTTGTTTCATTTTTAACTCTTCAGTAGTCACAGCCCATTCCTTGCTTGCTGTTCAGTGTTTGGTTTACATATTTTCTCAGAATTTGTTTTCCTTTAAGAGATTTGAGTGAAGTAGGACCCTGGAGGGGAGAGGAAGACTTGTTCCCTTGGGAAGCTGCTGAGCCTGCTCAGAGGGGGAATTTGAGAAGGTGCATGGTGTGGCAGGCCCAGGAGCAACAGGGCTGGTAGCTCATGCTGAAAAGGGTGGAGAAGCTGCAGAAAGAAAGGAAAGAGAAAACAGGTCACAAAGTGTAGGAGGAATTTCCTTTGACTCGAAGGGGACTGAGTAGAGTTTGCTGCAGCTCTGAGTCGCTCTGTCATAAATCACAGAATCGTAGGGGTTGGAAGGGACCTCCAGAGATCATCAGGTCCAACCCCCCTGCCAAAGCAGGCTCCCAGTCGCTGGGTTGGCAGTCCAGCCATACACAGAAGGACACAGTGGGTTTGTGCAGGGGAAAGAGTTGCACTTAAATCACTACTTCTTTTTGTTTTCTTTCTTAATCACTTTGAGATTTCAATCTGTGGGACTAGACACTTTTGAGTTTAAAAAATGTTTGGTGGTCTTTGGGATTATCAGTCTGGGGGAAAGTCTAAGCACATTTTACTTTGAGACTTCAGGCATAAGGTCCTATTGGTGTGAATGGAAGTGTTGAGATATGACTTAGGATGGGCAGTATTTTACCTGATTTTGAGAATATTTTTTTTCTTCCCTTCCATTTCAGTGACTGGACCACTTTCAGAACAGCAGATTGCCTATGTTAGCAGGGAAACACTACAGGTAGTGTGTTCGCAGGTTCTTGCGGTTGACTTTTAATGTAAAAGTATTAAAAGCTAAAAATAAAAGCTACAAATATGTGTGATGCTGTGGAATGGATGGCTTGGGATTTTTCTCAGACTTGTGAGGAAGTCACAGAATCATAGAATG
>VZTU01006870.1:8327-25857 GCA_013400835.1 Zapornia atra
GCCCCGATAGGCCGTGCATTGGCAAGGCGCGCACGCGTGGGAGCCGGTTCCACGCATGCGGAGTGTGGAGGTGTGCTGGTGCCTCAGGGGAGTGGCTCAGTGGGATATCGGCTGCTGAGCCCATAGGGCTCCTCGCGGCTTCTGGGAGTCTCTCGGCGTAGTCTGGGGGCTGAGGTCCCGCACCACACCGTTCGAACTTACCTCAGTGGCCGGTGTTTCTGTTTCGCCCTGTGAGGCGCTGCTGGGGCGGGCTCTCGTGCCTGGGGCCTAGAGCCGGGTGCGGCTGTGGGAGATGTGCTCGAACCGAGGGGGCTGCCGGGCTGCCCGCCGTGTCTCCTTCACGAAACTTTTGTCTCAGAGTGCTGCCTCTTTTCTCCTACCTCCCAGGTCCTGAGGGCCCCCCTTACTGCTTCGGAAAAGCTCTGTAACTGGATTCTTGATAATAGAAACAGTTTTTTAGCACATTTTTTTCCAAGTTTGGGAGGAAGACTGCCCACATAGTGGTGTCTTTCTAGGGGAAGATTTGGGGCACGAAACCTCAAGTACAGAATCAACAATGTGTTCCAAAAGAAATTTCCCGTTGCTACTCAAGAGTAATTAAATGTGGGTTAGGAGGTGACAACTGCTGAAGGATTTTTGTTACTGTAAACTGTTAAGGATTGTATTTTGGTTCTAACAACGATGTAATCAAAAGCCTTATATAGTTACTTAGTAAAATAATTTGATCAAGAAGTGTCTAGTAACTATGAAATGGGAATTATACAGTACTACTTTTTTGTGATTTTGGGAAACACATATTTGAAAATACTCTTGATTGACCTTGACAAATCAAGGTTTTCAGAGATAACAGAGTCTCTTTCCCTCCTGTAAGCCTAACAAACTTGATGGGGAAGCTTGGGCTCAGGTGCGATTTACCAGAGGATTCACTTAGTAATTTTGAAATGTATTTTTCTGCTCATGCTATAAGAAAACACTTTGGAACAGATAGTTGACTATCAGTAGCTTCCTGTTCCTAAGGCAGGGCAGATAAATGCCTACAAACTCAACTGAGCTTGCAGACCACTGTTTTACTAGTAATCCCACTGTCATCACACTGGCTTTTCTCTCCATTGCCACTTAAATTGCAAGCTGTGCTCAGCAGGCAGGGAAGAGTCAGGCTGTGACCAAAGTCCTTCTGACAGCTTTGTCACACACCATAATTCATCCACTGCTTTGCATGTGACCATAACGTTCTTGGCATAAACTGTGGCTCAGAGGCCTGCAGTCATCTCAAACCTTCTCCAAGTACGCATGATGAAAAGTGCCCTTTCCATGGGCAGGCTCCACAGACTGAAAACAACATCTGCAGTGCTGCCATTTGTATCTTTTTTTCCCCATTAGCATCGTTGGAAAAATATGCACGCTTTTGAGTTCATAAACCCTTCTTCAGGCCTACAGCAGAAGTAGCAAATGCAGTAACTTGGCTGCTTTGTTTCAAAACTGAAGCAGGGACAGTGTATCTGTGAGAGTGGATATACCTGTGTAAACACAAACACATTCTGCTCCCAGGGTCTTCTAAAGAAGTTTAAAACTAGAACAGTTTTTTTACTTCTTCACTATAAACTCTTATGTTTCTTGCCTTGGCAAAAGCTATTACCAAATGCTAATGGAAAAAAAGAAATTAATGATCTAAAATAAACAAACTCCATTCTTTCCACATACGAAAAAGAAACTGTTATTCTAAGTCACCTATACCCTGACTTCCTTTTCCAGAATGGCTTTCTCATAGCTTGACTGTAAAACTATGGCAGGTCTCTGTGAATGGAAAGTAATTTAAAAAATGTTACCTTATAAGAGCGGGATTCAATTAGACTTGAATTTAGTGACTCAGAGACTCTCAGCATATTTTAGGATTGGTGTACTAATAGCCTTTATGCTGACTTTTGAGATGCATATAATATAAAATAAAATACTTTCATTTCTACATCTATTTTATGAGAAAACAATTTGTAAAATATAGCACTTTCCTTCAGTCTACTGTACAATAATATGATTAGAAAACCACATCTGAAATATATGCAAAATCCCATCCAATTTACGTGGTTAGGATTTTTCTAGAACAAGGGGAGGTTTATAGCACCACCTCAGAGGCTCAGCCATCAGCAGCTGGGAAACATTTGACTGATTTTTTTTTTTTTAACTGTAATTTGTGCTATACGAATAGCCTCTAACTTTGCAGCATATTTATGTTTGTCGTATGACCTGGCCTAAAAGATACATGAAAGTATTTTTGAAGCATGCTTCAACATTTAGAAATATGATTGGTCGCTAGAGGGCAGAAAAGAAGAAGAGAAAACATCAACAAAAAAAAAAAAAGGCAATAGAACAAAAAGAAAAGAAAAAAGTGAAAATAGAAAAAGGAAAAAGAAAATGAGGGGGGGCGGGGGGAAGTCTGTTGGGTGTGAACAGACTAAAAAAGTCTTAAAAATAAGCCTTTTTCCTTCCTGTTTAAGAGATTGAAGTTTGCTTATGGACAGAGACATCACCCATGCCAATCTGCAAGGCAGTCCATCAGATTTGGGATTTTCAGCTGTCATCCTTCATTTTGTGAGGATTTCTCTCCAGTTTTCCATTGCAGTGGTTTCCTTTGCTCTTATAAGCAAAGCAAAATGCTAGAATTAATAGGACATTGCAGATGTTAAGGACTTCATTACAAAAGAAGAATGATTTTGAATTTATTCTGTTTGAAGTATTTCCAGACTTGGGAAAAAAGCTGCAACCAACAATAATTAATGCTGTACCTCAGGAAATAATAAAACATGCCTATAAAGAAAACAGGTAATTTTGTAAAGAAACAAAAGTGCTCTATTTAGTTACTACTTTTTTACTAAAACTGTAAGTATAAACTTTCTCAGTGCAAGCTACTTTTTCTAAATTAAAAGAGGCCAATTAATTTAAGGAAGAAGAGGTTACTGCAAGATCAAGGCAGTACAGGTTGTACAACAGTGAATGTTTGTACAACCAGATCTTTGAAGGAACTTCCTTTTTTCCTCTTCTCATCACATCTACTGAGTACTCTGGCTACTCATTTTTAGCAGGAGCTAGTTAATTCTCTCTGCCCGTCACTTGCCTGTACAGTGTCATGTTGTATGTGCCAGCTTTGTTTTACCACCAGATGGGGGTAAAGTGGAATAAATGCAAAATGTTCTGAAATAATAAATAGATTTAAAAAAAAAATAGATTAAAGGAGACTTAGAGATAGTGAAGCATTGAGAGACTGAGCATTGCAGAGAGGAGCAAACAGAGGGGGAAGCGATCCCTCTAGGAGATGTGGATACACTGAATTGTTGGCAAGCTGCAATGGCAAGCGATTTACTTACCGAAATACTACACCCATGTATGCAGCAACCAGGAGGGCTGTTCAGCAGCTTGATGACCAGCTGTGGAGATGGCAGTTCACATGATACATTTAGAGAAGATTCCTTTGAGTGGTGGTGGAGCTTGTGATCCTGACACCAGAAGCACAGATAAGCATATGAGAGATCATGGAAAAAAAGCCTTTAGTCAGGGACGATTGTGATTTCTTTAAAATGATTCCAGTTTCACTGTCAAAGGTGACCAGAGAGAGACACATGTCTAGAGGGCTTAAAGGGAGCTTTTGTTTGTTTTCTCTAGTGCCTGGAACATGTCTGGGAGGATAGAGAGCTTTTTAAAAGCACAGACTCCAAACATGCAAAACAGAAGTATGTGGGCTGCCAGCGTGGGAACATGGCAGAGACCTGGGAAGTTGGTACTTGTTATTAGGAAGGAAGCCACAAGTAGCAGAAGAGCAGTAGGGCCAAAGATCAGCATTAACTAGGGATGTTACCAAAACAGACTCATTTGCATCTCCAGTAAGTACAACAATATGGAAATGCTAAAACCAAATAAAGGCAAACTGGAATGTCTACCTGACCATGACGTACCCAGCTTTTCTGAAGCTGACTGACAGAAAAAAGAAATTGGGCTACCTGTGTAGAAATGACTGAGATGGGAAGCAGCACTTCTGCCGGAAAAATCATCCCAGAGAAAAATTTCAGAGGAGCAAGAACTAGTGAGAAAATCTCCATGCATTTAAATTGCAGTTCAACTGACATTATTTTAATAGATTTCAGTATCAGTTTCCTGTCCCAATTGGAAAAAAGAAGGAAAAAAAAAAAAATGTTGGGTATGTTCAGGCATCTTTGTAATCTATCCTGGGCATTTAACAGCAGCGTCTGGGCTCTCCAAATAATTAACAAAGCAGGCAGGTTTCTCTCTGATGTACTCTTAATTACCCTCTGAAGTACTTTACAACTCTTTCCATTGATGATATAAGAAAACTATGTTTTTAATTTGGATACCTAAATTGGTTGCCTATAGTATGTAATGTAAATACCATGCGGAGTATGCAGTGTGAAGGACAACAAGGAAGGAACTAGATGGAATGGTTTTCTAAAAAGTGGTAATGTACTACTCCAACTCCTTGCATATAGATTGGCAAGATGTTATTTCAGGACAGATCTTTGAGAGGCAATTTCTCAACAATTCAAATGATGGCTTCTTGGAACAGCTAGTTCCACAGTCTGGGGAAGAAAGAAAAAAAATAAAGAGGCTATTCTTGACTTAAGCCTAAGCAACACAGTTACTTGGTTCAAGAAGTGACTAGTTTAACCATGATGTAATGATAAAATCCAGTGAATTTCAACATTTCTCATGGAAGGTTCCCTCTGAAAAGTAGTCCATGGCACTGATTCAGAAGAGGACTTGTGGTGAAAAGAAGGAATGTCATTACAGTGGTATTAAAATCAGACATTAAAATCCTAAAACTTACTGTGAAGAATATATTTATGCAGGTTTTTAACCAAGTGACAGAAATAGGAAACAAGTTCAAAGATAAATCTCAAAAGACTCAGACATTCACCAAGTAAACATATTTGCATTCCAGCCACACTGCATTTAAGGGACTAAGCCACACTTAAGGGACATTTTCTATTAAATTTGCTTGTTCCATGAGTAAATTGAAGGCAGAATCTGTTTATGAGACCTCTCAGATTGAAGCAAAGCAACACAACAGCTAGTTATACCTTAAATTTAATACAGAATTAGTCCTAGCAAAACTGAGAAAACTCTGGGTGGTCAAAAAGTTCTGAAATATTTCTATGTTTGAACTGTCTTAAGAGCCAAATAAATCGCAAAATTCAATTAAAATTAATTAATTTGGCTTCATTTTGAGACTCTGCCACACAGGTGTCAATTTTTTATGTACTACCTGGATAAGTGTGTGCAAGAAAAACACCTTCCAACAGTTTTACTGATGGTGTAACCAAGGGTTTGTTGAATTTTTACATAAGAGTATACTACTACAAAGATTCAGTGAGGATTAAGCACAAGGATTTGCACTGAAATATCGTAGCAGACTAACTCCTTATCTATAGCAGGTTTTTTAAAATTCTGCCTTTATAGGCTGCAAGAAAAGAATAATTCTTATTTTCCATTCATTCATTTACAGATTATTAGTGGTATGTTGGAAGAGACCTTACCACCTATAAGTGCAGATACATTACCAAAGTTCAAACTATTAACTGTAATTTTTATATTTTCACTGGATTATCTTTTACATGATAAGTAGACAAGACAATTACTTCCCTTAAGCTGCCTACTAAAAATAGCTGTCTTGGGCATCAGTGTCACACACACAAAACCCATGTGTAAAACAATTTAAAATGTATTTTTTTAACTGAAAGAGAAGTTGGTATATTGGTAGACTTTATTTTTGCAAATATTATACATTTAAAAGATGGGAATACATTAGCGAATTGAGTACTGTTGCTTTCTGTCTCAGTTGAATGATGTATTTGAATGGCAATGTACCATTCATTGATGTACATAGAAAATATTTTTCTGGATTTTGTATATTATAGCAAGAGAGGAAAAATTTTGAGCACTTCACTCATTTTTTTTATTCTAAGATTACTTCTGTGATCTACTTCTTTCTGCATTTCTTTATAAGTAGCTGAGAAATTTTTCTGCATAGATTATAGAAATCCTTAACAGTAAGTTCTGTCTTTGTTGATCCATGGAAAATATTTCTTTCATTCATTCCAGAAAATTACTGATTTTTTTTTCTTGGTTTGAACATACCTTGACTGTTGAAATGTTACCTTATGGTCACTCTCAAGATAACGGTTACATGGTGCCTAAAAATAGTGAATAGTAGTGCTTGTATTTCACCTGAGACTCTGATTATTTTGCATAGTATGTACCCACTGTGTACTTGGCCAGTACAGCCAGTGCCTAACACCTGATAAATGGCAATGTTTTTGAGTGTATAGGGTAATCCTAAATGTTGTGGGGTTTTTAGCTATCTGGGAAATACATTTAGAAGTTAGATGTTTTGTTTTTTAGATGTGGCTGAATACATTTCAATATAATTTAAAAGATAGGCCCTTTTTACTTTACAGAGTTACATAAATGCTAACTATTGCTGTTAAGATGAAGTTACACAGGATGTCATTTCAACAGCGAGGTTACTTGGGGTTGAAACTAAATATATCTCTGGTTCTGTCAGGCTGAAGTCCCTCCAGGAGAACGAGTGGTCATCCTTCTGTTCGTTGTCACTTCTTTTCCTCATCTGGCCAGGCCTTTTGGTCTTCCAGATGGCGTCTCAAAGGTCTCAGCTGAAAGAGCCTCTTACCTCACTTCACCTGTGGAGTCCTGTTTTACTTTCCACTACACCATAAACAGATTTGTGATTTCAGAACTGGAAACCAAACAGCTGAATGGAAAATTAGATTGGTGTGAAGGTAGCAGGCTTGAATCACAGAATCACAAGATTGGAAAAGACCTTTAGGATCATCAAGAACAAATGAACACCTTAAAGCCTTGATTAACATCGTAAAGCCTTAAAGATATCTGAAATGCATACAAAATACTTGTGCACCACATAAATGCCCCGTAGGCATGTAACAGTGAAAAAGCTTTCTCCCAGAGGGCTAGCAACTGTTTTTCTTCAGAAATAATTTCACTGATGATCCTTTCTTTGTTGTCCAGACCACTCATGCAGCAGAGCTGCTGCTGTCTTTCTTTGCCCATCCTTTTTTTGCCCATCTATGGAAATTTTTCAGTGTGACCCAGAACTGTCCTTGCAGTGTAGATGAGCGTGCAGCACCCAGACGTTTTCGTGGCCCTCTTAGCTTGTAAACAAAACTCCTTGTCCAGTGCTTACCTGTTGCACACAAGTTGGCCTCGTTTGTTTCAAAATAAATTATATTCCTTGGAAAAAAAAAGGAATGAATGCTAGTTACTAGGGGTGATTTTTGTAATTTGATGCAACCAGTAGAGTCCCCAGTGTCCGCTATGTATTCAGAGTGGTGCAAAGCAATGTAGAATTTATGACAGCATAGTGCAGGGGAGTACACAAACAGCACAGGGACTTTCTTCTCTATCCCAACACTTTAGGCTATAAAGGCATCTAATAATTTTATTAGGAATACCAGTTTCTCATTTTATAGCTAGATTGATCTGAAAGAAGTCTGCTTGCTTTAGCCAAGATATGAGCAATCCCAGTACAGGCTTCCCTTATCAGAACAACTGACACGTGCCTGCCCTCATGCTACCAGCATTTTATCTGAGACAGAATGATCACAGTAAGGAAATGCCAAAAGGTCTTAGGAATCCTCCAAGTCAGACAAAATAGCTTTTAGCAAAATTAACTTGGAACCAAATAAAATCGTACATCTCCTGAGCTATTTGCATTTGACATCTAGTCGGGCAACACAGAGAAGGCAGCTCTGGAAAGGTGGATTCACCTTATAGAGAGCATGAAGTAGAAACTGTCCCTTACATCTAACAGCTTACATAGATGTTACCTGCGTTTGAGAAGTTCAGAAGCATACCTACATGCTTTGCTAAGTAAGCTGGTGAGCTGCCAGTCCCTCTAGGATAGGAAAGGGAACCGAGGGCTTTGCTCCTGGGCCAGGCAGTTCTGCTGGGGGATGCTTCAAGTTCTGCACTGGCAGAAGGGGGAGAGAAATAAATCTTACTATAGATTCCCTTACCTAGCATTTCTCAATACTGTTTTATTTATCTATGGATAGATTTATAATGTACTTTGATGCCAAGCTCATAATATTCTTAAAAGGCATATTTAATAACCCACTGAAGAGAGGAACCGGTTCTTGCATGAAATCAAAACCATTATGCTTTGGTAGAGTAAGAATTTAAATAAGTATTCATGCTACTTACATTGCTGACAAAAGCTACGGGAAACCATGCTGGCTAAACCTCAGTTATGCATTAATGGCTGCCCTGAGATCGGTCTCTAAAGCAACAGTCTTGTCAGTTGGATGCCAGCTTGGAAGCAGAGGAGGAGATGGTGTGAGCTGGGCCCCACAGTGATGAGACTCAAGTACCCGAGGCCACCAAGGCTGCAGGATGCAGCAACTTGTGAGGCAGCAGGATAGATGGAAGATGGACAAGGAGTGTGGCACTGCTGTGTGGACTCTTTCAAAGCAGCATATAAATGGCCGTTTTGTCTTTTTTATGGAGGTAATTCACCTCTAGAGATGGTAGAAGTATTCACTGTAGATATGGTAAAAGAGTTAAGAAAGAGGAGTTAAGTAAAAGCAGACATGCTGCAAAGCACTATTAGAACCACCCAAGTAGTTACATCAGCAGAATGGAGTAGTCATAACCTTGCTACTATTATTGTTCTTAGCATCTGAAATGCATGAACTCCCAGCTATGCTCCCACACAGGCCAAGCTCATAGTGTTACTCAAGCTAGAGATCTGTATGTATGGACATGTCAGCTTGGGACAAGAGTGAAACTCATACTTTAGGAGAAGCCTAAGGAACCAGATGTGACCTTTAGTTACTGAACCACTTCAGAAATACATTTCTTCTTTACAGAGAAACAAGGAATCCAAGATTGTCTATGTTTGTATTTTGAAATTGCCCAGTTACTGATTTTTCTAATTTCTAAGTTACGCTTTGTCCAAACACTTTTGACAGAGGATTTATTGGCAGTTATTTTCTCTGAGGCAAACCGCCAGCGTCCTCTTTTAAACTCCTGCTTCGGCTCCAGCTGATCCCAGCACAAATGTGAACTTCATACTCCCCAGACAGAACTTCCAAACCTACATTGTATAAAAGCTTGATATAGCACCTCTGTGTCTATATTGGGAGGAGTTGGGTAAAGCAACTAGGTATGTGGCTATTGTGAGTACTGGCAAATTCTGCTGCTTTTTTTACTTCTGATGCCAAGTACTCTGATATATCTTGGAATACAGTCTGTGCCATTTGGAAACCCTGCCTTCTGCCCTCTGTTCAGGGAAAAAGAAGTTGAGTGAAGAGAAAGCAACACAAACATGATGGCATTATGTGTCAGAAAGTTACAAACCAGAAGTTTAAAATCAGTGAAAGACTTTGATTTTTCATGCCAAATTGGTGCCTTTGTTTTGGTAACATCTACCTTAGAAATATGGCTAAAAATGACCTGTAATACTGCACACAGGCTCTTACGTACCTTGATCTTTTGCAGAACACTGGGGCACTTAAAATTAATGGGTGGAAACATTAACATAAATGAGAAACAATGTAACTAAGAAACGCAAACAACAACAAAAAAGAGTGACTACATAAAAAATGTTGTGGCATTTCAAGTAGGGTGGAATATTTTCACCAGTGCGAGACCATTTTCTGACTTTGTGGCTGCTTAATAGGGAACTTTACATTGATTCTTTTATAGGAAAAAATATGTTTGTAAAAAGACAAACTGTAACACCTTTTCCTGGGACTGATCACAGAGAAGAGAGAGACGTTCTGTAATTTCTTGGTATCTTGACTGGTGCTTGTGTCATGTCCTTTCAATTCAGGGATCTCTAAACAGCTTACAAACTAGCAATTTTTCCATCAGCTATCAGAAGGCTTTAAATAATCAAGCAATTAACACAGAAAAATGTGACAGAGGTAGGGGAACTTTTTTTTTTCATTGCAGCTTAGTCTGGTCAGGTTGTGTTGTGCTGTGTTCAGATAGCAACTTGATGTGGGCACTGACATTTCAGCCTAAATTCAGAAGGAATTCAAAGCAAGGCCACAGTGACCTGCAGAAATTATTTGTATGTTCTTTTCTTTTGCTATGTGCCTTTTACCACCTTATGTCACTGTCCCACTTTTATCCATATCAAACTATCACCCTTCTATTTTTAAATAGCTTCTGAATTTGATCTAGACCCTTTCCCTCTAAAAGACACGTTCATGGCTGTGCACTTCAGCTGCTGAATTTGAGCTTGTTCACAGCAGACCCACTGACACGCAGACCTTGTTTCTGCACCTGACACGTTAGCATATGGTAAGTCTAATAGCACAGTTACAGTGAGGCACCGCTTTGGAGCTGACAGGCTGCTAACTTTTTAAGCTGCCTCTCAGCTGTAACTGAGAACATGACTGCTTTTAGTTGTTTTTCAGGGCAAAGGAGTTAATTTGCAATCCTGCTGTGGTTTCAGCAAACCTCTTTGACATGACCCAAAATGAATTAGAAAGAATGAATTCGTAACTGTCTTCTGTTAGCTACAGGTGAGAGGCGGCAAGGAGGATCTGATCCCTCCCCCTCATATCCTCAGGGTAAGAACGGCTGTTTGACTCCCCTGTTAGATGCCCTCCATCAACCTGCCTTGCCTCAGTTCTGTGATGAGTTTTCCACTGTGGAGTGTTTGTTGTGTGGACGTGTGAGCCCAGCCCCAAGGCTGGCACACACAGCAGCTAGACACACTTGGGGCTGGCACAGCCCCTCTAGCTGCAGGGACAAAAAAAGAGCAGGAGGAGGAGGAGGAGGAATGGGATGTCAGAAAAATGTGCCTCTTAAAATGTCATGCACCATTTTAGCTCTCACCTTTTCCTATCATTTCTGTTGCATCACTTGAGGCACAAGGTGAACGGAACAGCGCAAAGGAAGAGAGGTGGCCGACATCACCTCTGAATTAGGCCCCTTGTGCTTAGCACTGTTCAAGGACACTGAAAACTTTTAAAAAATAAAACCCAAGAGGGAATTTCTGCCAGAGTAGTAATGTTTAGATGAAATCAAATGTGCCTACAAAGCACTTAACTGAAGCAAAAACCTTATGAAGCTTAAAATTTCCCTTCATATTTAGAAAATATCTAAATAAAAATATTTTAGGTTGGTTCTTCCTTGGCACCTGTTGTATTTAAATTATGACATATACAATGAGAGAAAATGACCAATGTGACCTGGCAGTGCTCTCTCTGGTTCCCCTTTGAGAAAAGTGTAGGACACTGTAACAAGTGCCATGTCAGTACCTGCTCAGAGACAGAACAAAGCCTCTGAGATATGGAGTCTCTAACGCAGCTTGGCACACAATTTTTCCATCACATTTCCTCCTGCTCCAAGTTAGACCCAATGTAATAGATTGTTCCAGATATTCCTATTCAAAAGTACCTCCTGGCAGGAAATCAGTGCCCCATTTTGCAGATTAAAAAAAAGAAAGAAAAAGGCAAACTAAGCATTTTCTCAGAATCACAGAATGGTTTGGGTTGGAAGGGACCTTAAAGATCATCTGTTTCCAACTCCCCTGCCATACACATCCTCCACTAGAACCCAAAGCCCCATCCAGCCTGGCCTTGAACACTGCCAGGGAGGGGGCATCCACAGCTTCTCTGGACAACCGGTTCCAGGGCCTCACTACCTTCATAGGGAATAATTTATTCCTAATATCTAATGTAAATCTCCTCTGCTTCAGTTTAAAGCCATTACCCCTTGTCCTGTCACTCCATGCTCTTGTAAACAATGCCTCTCTGTCTCTCCTACAGGCCCCTTTAGGTACTGGAAGACTGCAATCAGGTCTCTCCAGAGCCTTCTCTTCTCTAGGCTGAACAAACCCTACTCTCTCATCCTGTCTTTCATAGGAGAAATGCGGCAGCCCTCTGAACATCTTTGTGGCCTCGTATGACTGTATGCTTATGTTTCGCTTACCCACTCTAAATCCACTTTTTGCATCAACCATCCTATCACCTGCCTTTTGAGCCAGGCTACCAAAGACAAATTTAAGGTGGATGAACAGTCAGTTATCTGCAAGAATGAAATCTCAGTGGATAATTAAACTGACCTATTCATAAGACTTATAAAATAAGAAAATCTTGTAGATAGGATGCCAGGTATCAGCAATGGAGTCATAATATGTTTTAGTAGTCTTACCCTGCTGAAAGTAGGCTGAGACAACTGTTAAATATTATACAGCATCAGAGTAGCTCAAAGATGTACAGTAGTTTGGCTACAGGTTGTTGGAGTCCATATAGTACAGTAGACTGTAAGTCTCCTTTCCCTCCTGCTAGAAAGTCTTGCTCCAGTTCCTTGTTTCAGGTCTTTGACCATATGGCTCTTTTGAAAAGTCATGAAAACATCATCATTCAGCTGTGAAAATGACACCCATGTTATTCTGTACGGAAAGTAGATTTGTTCAGCTGGTCTCTGAACCACTTGTTCTTCCATAAACAATGCAGACAGATAAAGTAAATATTAAGCAACATGTATTGAAACTACCATAGCTTTTTTACAGTGTTTCTTTTGAGCATTGTAACAGATTGGGGTTGGTTATTGCCATTCAAGCTGATTGAATTATACTGGCACTGAAGTACAGAAACCCCCGTAGTCAAAGGAAACTCGTGTTCTCTTAAATTTAAGCGGACTATTCTGGCTGTAGGGATGATGCACAGTGAAAGCAGAATTGTCTCTAAACTAGGGGCACATCCCACTGAATGGTTTTCTAAGCATCGCCTTGCCCCATCAAGAAAAGACTGGTAGTAGGAGTTTCAAGTGGGAGTTTCCACCCTTGCTATTACTTGCATTGTAAGGGCTACACACTGAGTGTGGTAACATTGTTCAGGGAAAGATCTTCAGGAGTATAATTACTCTTTCAAATTCATATGGATAAAGAAAGGAAATGATCCTAAGAACAGAAGACCTCAAAGACCCACAAAAGCCAGGGGAATATCTCTGTTGACTTAGCTGAGAACCTATCATTAGAAATGTCAGCTGGAGAGTCGTGGCAGGGACCTTCTATATTTATATGGTAACAAGTTATTCATCACTTCACACTAGTTTGATGTGCTTACACTGGAGTAGGTCTCATGTTTTTCAGAAAATCAGTTTAATTAGGCACAGTTGCTTTTAATCAACGTTGCATCCAGCTCTAATAGGTTTCTACAGTTTAAACAAAATAGAGATTACTGCCTTACTTTGATAAAAATGGTAGAAAAAAGGTTTTTCTAATTTCAACAAACTGATGTAAAATAAAAAAAAAGCATCTGGGTCCAGGAAGCTCCCTGCCTTGGACAGAATTATGTTTACCTTCAAGAGGGATTTATTTGCCTTCATTTTTTATATGGCTATCATAAAACATTGAGGGCACAAGTGTGAGCCTGGAATGCAATTTCAAAAGCTATAGTGTGCTGTAGACTATATTATGTATTTTTAAAGTTCTACATGCCATTTAAAAGCACAGAAGACAAAACTAATGCTATATTACCTCCAAAGCTTATAACAAAGGACAGTGGAAGTACGGCATACTAGAAGAGACATTACATACCAGGGAGTCTGATCTAGACCTTTTGGTTTGGAACAAGAGCAATGACAGAAGGCATAGGCATGCTCCTGTGCACAGCATCTTTTTATAGAGATTTGACAATAGTCAAGAATACGTTCAGACTTGTGAAGCTTTAGGATGTAGCATATGAATCAGCAATCTTGCTTTTTGGATGAACAGATAATGAATCATCACTTCTCTTCCTCTATCTGTACGTGTGTTGTGTTACATAAAAGGGCCAGGTATACTGTTTTACTTTCTGATATTATACCTGCAAGGCATTCATAACCTGATTTTGGAGCTAGCAACCTCGATAAGAAGGTGTCAGTTCGAAACCAGAGACATTCCATTGGCCAACACCCCATCCTGCTTTCAACATTGCTGTGCTATGACTAACAGAGAAGTTTCTCCTTAAATACCTTCTTCACAGGCTATTCAAATAACGACTGTATGAATTACAAATATGGCTATTATCTGGAGAAGCCAAATGTGTAATGCATGATGGCAGTAATTACGCAGATCCATCATTTCTACACTACCATTTTGATATGGAGCTAGAATTTATTTCCTCCTGTGGTCTCAAAGCCAGAATCACAACTCCTTCTCCCCTTACAGCCAGATGATGTGGTCAGACACTCATTGGCTCAGGAGGCAGCCTGCTCTGTCCTGTCAATAGGCTGCAAACTGCCTTTACTGGAATCTGTCTCTCTCAGACTCCCCTGTTAGAGCTACATTGCTTTGCATACAAAAATATACAGCAGAGAAATAGATAGGCATAAGAAAAGGGATCAGGAAGTTTAGGATGGGTTTTCCCTAGTCCAGAAGAAGGACAAGACTGCCATGTCACCCATGCCACATGTTATTTTGTGTCCCATCTCATTCTTTGGGAAGAGGTCCCTTGCTAAAGGCAAAGAGAAAGGGTTTTTTTGAGTTGTTGTTTTTAAATGTCATGTATCCAAGAAACACTATGATTAACTTTTATTCCTATAAACACACTGATGTTGTAACAAAGAAAAATTTCTAACTAGCCTTGGTTAATAGATGCTTTTGCCTTTTTATGACTCTGGGAATAAAAACATAACTTCTTTTCCTCTCCAACATACTTAGTGCTTTCTCCCTCAGAGAAAAACCCTCAAATAACTGCTCATGTGCTTAAATAGTACATTATATCCAGTAACCGTGTATCAGTGTCACTGAGGTGAGATCTACACTTCTGCAGTAGAGTGCAAGTTAGAAGAAATCAGTGTACGAGCTGTGTTTTGCTCAATGAACAAAATCCATCCAGTTCCCTGGTTCACACAAAGTGGCTAAAAAGAACTGGCCAGGAAGGATGTGTGGGTTTGGTTAGCATTTGAGGGACCTGAAGTGGTTTGAAGTAAATTTTTGTTGGTGTGGTATAGGAACAGCACGGTGAAAGAACAGCTGTGATTTTTTGTGTTAGATGCCTCTCTAATGGGCTTCTTAAAGAAAAAATGAAAGCTTGGCAGCCTGAATGTTTAAGTGAAATGAGGTAAAGTAGTAATGAAAATCTTAGTGGCTTTTGCTAAGCTAACAGGGCAATAAGTCCTGGGTAACAGATTAAGGGAGATAAAGTGTGGTGAACCAGTTTAGTAGACTTGGAACCAGAAGGGATGGGAAGGTGAAATAGAGATCAACATCTTTATCAAAATGAATTAGAAGAAAATATAGGAAGATGGAAGCAGCAACACATATGGAAATAGAGATGTGGAAAATGTTAAGATGTAGTGTCAGAGCAAAAGCCTCTAAAGAGGTTTGAAGTTGACCTATCCATGACAGCAAGCAAAGCAAATGGTTTGTGTATCAGCATTTTGGGGATTTTTCTTTTTTTTTTTTTTTCCAGTTTTACAGATAAATATGAGCAGGTGGCATTTGGAAATGGAGGCAGATGTTAAATCAAGAGTCCTGAAGGCCTGAGAGAAAGGTCGAATAGCCTGTTTACAGAAATGAAATATCCCTTCCACAGATGACTGTAATCATGTATGAGAGAGAGAATGATTTCTAAAACTGTGAGATTTGGACCAAAAAATGGTAAAAAAAGAGTCCCCTAACCCACAAATATAACTTATTGTATGCCAAAATTCAGATGAGATAACTGCTGTTTCCCAAACAAACCAAACAACCCTGAGGAAAGTGCACACATTTCTATGTACCAACCTGTACAGAGGCTTTGCCACAGCAAACAAAGAAGTTCTGCTTGTGTTCAGCTGAGAGAACACCATGGATCTTGTTTAAAAACCTGAAATAAAGGCCAAGGGAAGGCATTATTCCCCTCCATGGGGTATTTGTGAGGTTGTATCTGGAGAACTGTGGCCAGTTTGGGTCTTTCAGTAACAGCTTCACAGATGAACTGGAATGAAAGCAGTGGAGGGTCACCAAAACAGTTAGGGGACTGAAAAGTGCAGCACATGGTGAAGCTGAGGGAGCTGAGTTTGCTTAACTTGCAGAAGAAAAGGTTTAGTCACAGTGGGTCAGAGCACAGCCTCCCACTGCTGAAAGGAGTAGGGAGAAGATGGAGCCTGACTTTCCCCTGAGATGAACTACGAAGGAAAGGAAGCAGCAGTCATGTGCTGCAGCACAGGAATTCCAGATAGATAGATGGAAAAAATTACAAGACTGGTTAAGCAATTGCACAGGTTGCCTGGAGAAGCTGTGGACTCTCTGTCCTTGGAGGTATTAAAAGCTCAGCTGGACAAGCAACCTGAGCAGCCAGATCTAACTTTGCAGCTAGGTCTGTTTTGAGGAGGAGACTGGATTAGATGACCTCGAAAGGTCCCTAGTAACCTCCGTTATTCTATGACTGTAATTCTCCAGAGAAGCTTGCAAGATTTTTCTCACCGATTAAATCAATTTTTAAGATTGCAGAACTAACTGAAAGCATTATTGCATATGTGGAGCAAGCAGATTTTGACAGTAAACTCTATGTGTTCTGGGAAGCAGCATCCAAGAATAGCCCACAGAATCCATTTTATTGCAAATATTTAGGCCACAGATCTTTCTGCACCAGGGACCCTAACTGCTTCCCCTCCCATTGTGGGATGCAACAAGACTGGTGCTGTCACAGCACTTGGATTTAAAGGCTTCATTCTTTCCAGCAAATCTAAAAATGGAACGAATTTCTGCATGAAATCTTGCCCCTGTGAAACTCGGGAAATATATGTTGTGCATCCAAAAATGACACCTAGGTGAGATCCTAGGAAACTGATTTTATGGCTGAAGTGATTAGAAATTAGACTAAATCTGAAAGAGAAAAGATTCATTCATCCCTTAGACCTATGCCATAGGGGACCTTTTTCCCCCCACATAGCCAATCCAAGAAAAACTTGACACAGAATTTGACTCTGCTAATTTCCAAGTCCTGTTCTTCCCTTGTGATCCAAGAAAAAAAGAACCTTGTTAAGAGAACCTAAAATGTAGGGATGGATCACATCTCTTGGGTGGTGGAACAAGAAAAGTAGCATTATTCATACCCTTTAAAGGCTTCTAAATATTCTGAGTGAATATATTGCAGAAGTTGGCTGGGCCACTGTCAGGTACAGCAGTGCTCACTCAGGACAAAGATTTTCATTCAACATAAGCTTTATGGGAATATTAATCATATTGAAAAATCATGTGGCTCCTGCAAGGCTGTAAGGAATTGTTCACGTGTGGATAAAGAAATTGCATTTTTGCTTTAAAGATTGCAAAGAAGGAGAACACTCCCACGTAGCTGACAGAAGCATCTACTCAACCAACATTTGCTTGGTCACACAGAATTACAAATAAACCCAACTGCACAAAGCAGCATTTGACTTACTATTTTCTTTGGAAAGGAGTACTAATCAGCAGAAGTAATTCCTCCACCTGGGCCTAGGAAAAAGAACAGAGAATAAACACTGATTATCTATACACACATTAAAAAACCCAAACAACCCC